>JAOYFF010000027.1:6634743-6648069 GCA_025773925.1 Cryptomyrus ogoouensis
ATTGTATTTCAAATTACGATTATAATATACATGTATTTTACGATTCCTCAGACCACACTGTTAGAAAGACGTTTCTGAGCAGATCCGAGGTTGAAACCATGAAACTCGCTTTCATTTGCAAAACAATAGGTGTTGATTGGCGCTGATGAGGGGGCGGGCAGTTTGTGTGGGGAGTGAGGGGGGGGCTCCACCAGAGGTGCGTCCGAGATTTTTCATAGGTTTCAGGGATTATAGTGTTAGGCACCGGACCTCGTTGGGGAAACTCTCCAACTGCACCGCTCTCAAGACATTAAGTTCCGTCTGTCTGTAATGTTCTGCCATCGGATTGCCCTCTGCCTCTGGTGCCGCCCGTGCAAATGCTGTGCACTCTCAGCAACAAGATCACTAAAGGTGCTATACTGATGCGTGTCAGGTAGGTTAATACTAGCTGTAGGCATGGTCAGCAGACAAATCACAGCCTTCCGTAGTTCATCACTGTGGTCAGTGGTGGGAAATGCCACCTCAACTGGCCATTGTTCAGGCAGTGAGGTGAGGAACGATGGACCGCATGCCCACCGGCTCTTCCTAGCAATCTCCTGCAACGTCTTCCCTCTGGTAAGATCATCAGCGGGATTCTCCGCTGATGGCACGTATCGCCAGGCCTGTAAGTCCATCAATTCCTGTATCTCTGCAATGCGGGTCCCCACAAACACTTTAAAGTGACAGGAGTCTGACCTGATCCATGATAGGACCGTCGTGGAATCTGTCCACATCGTGACTCTATGAACTGTTTCGGTCAGCTCACGTTGCAGCAGTTTAGCTAACTGTGCACCTGTAAGAGCGGCACACAACTCTAGCCGTGGCATGGATAGTTGGCATTTCGGAGCCACTCTAGAGCAAGCTGTCAGGAATGCCACCTCTACTTGGCCTTGGGTGTCTTCTGTACAGAGGTACGCTACACTACCGTATGCCCGTTCTGATGCGTCGCAGAAAATGTGTCAGCATGATCCATCTCTGGACTAACATAGCAACGGGGTAAGCAGATACTGTCAATGTGACACAGCTCACCTTCCCAGGCCTGCCAGGCATTCAGTAGATTCTTAGGCAGAAGGGCAGCAATTGTATCCCACAATTGCTGGACAATAATCTTTGCCCTCATTGTATATGGTATAAGGAATCCAAGGGGATCGTACTGGCTGGCCAGGACTCGGTATATACTCCTCATTGTGGTGGGAGATGACCTAAGTGGTCTTGATCTGTATCTTATTGTGTCCGTCTGGCACATCCAGCTCAAGCCAAGCGCATGCTCTTGTTGTTCCACTTCACCGTGGTTTAGCCACTGTTCACTACTTTCTGATCGAAGAGCCCTTAGCAAGTGATTGATCACTTCTAGCTGGTTACTCGCCCACTGTCGCAATTCAAAACCTCCCTATGTCAGCAATGCTCTGATCTTGTCCACCATACATTTAGCCTGATCCGCCGATGGGAATCTCTGGAGCCAGTTGTCAACATAAAAGTGAGCTTCCACTGAACGTCTGACATCTTCCCCCTCATAGCTGTGGTATCGGACGTGCCGCTGGAGTGCGTAGATGGCACAGCATGGTGAGCACGTTGGCCCGAAGGGCAGAACTTGCCACTCGTATACATCAGGCTGGGAGTCTCTTTTTAGATCGCGCCAAAGGA
The DNA here is from genome assembly GCA_025773925.1 of Cryptomyrus ogoouensis. Lineage (NCBI taxonomy): Eukaryota > Metazoa > Chordata > Actinopteri > Osteoglossiformes > Mormyridae > Cryptomyrus > Cryptomyrus ogoouensis. Next base: position 6,636,406 of record JAOYFF010000027.1, read on the forward strand.
AGCGTATAAGTGGACGATCTTCAGGCAGCAGTCTCACCTGATGAAACATCCCTTTTATGTCACTGCTGATGGCAATGGAGTGTTCTCGGAAGCGCAACAGGACACCAAGGATTGAGGGCCCCAGGTTCGGGCCTGGCAGCAGAAGCTTATTGATTTTCTGATTCTCATACTCAAAGGAGCAGTTGAACACAACACGGTTCTTACCATTGTGTGTCACTAGATGATGGGGAATGAACTAAGACTGTGTACTTGTCGCTTCTGACTCAGGACTGATCTTCCGTATGTAGCCTGATTCTTCCAACTTCCTGATCTCAGTGCTATAGGCCTGAGCTTTAACTTGATCTCTCATGAGTCGTTTTTCTATTGCTCGCAGGTGGGGCAGTACTGCTTGGGGAGGGGCTCTCAGGGTGGGCATACTTGCAACCCTCAACAGAGGTGTGGCATAACGACGAACACCATCTACCTCAACAGGTTGAGTCTTAGCTTCCAGCAACTCTATAGCTTCCTGGTCTCTATGTGACCATGTCACCAGCTTCTCATTTTGGAATAGGAGTGTGTCTAACTGCCAGAGTTTCTCCACTTGGCTGTACAGCTCAGACATAGGAGAACATGTGGACAGAAAGAGGCACTGCTGGAAATTATTGCACTGTATGCGACTTACAGGCCCCTGAAGAGTCCAGCCCAATCTTGTTTTCACTGCTGCAGGGCCACCCAGTGGTCCAAGGCGTACTGGCATAATGGGTGTTATATGATGGGGGTAATCTGACCCAATCAGAAGGAGTGGCTTAGCATTGTAAAAAGGCTCAAGCGGAAGTGACTTAAGATGCTTGAACTTCCTCTTCAAACCATCTACTGGGTAGGTATGATTGGCTAAACCTAGCTGTGCTGCAGTGAATGCCTTATCAACTGTGAATGTCTTGGCTGGGTGATTAACTGGAGAAATAGTAAATGTCACTGATGAGCCCTGCAACATTCTCTCGTCGTGACGTATTGTCCTCACTGTCAGACTCTCTGGCTGACCTTGGAGCTTCAGGTGCCGTGTAGTTAATGGCAGTAGAATTGTCCTCTCTGAACCATCGTCCAGAATGGCATATCTCTCCAAAGAGTGATCACCACTCCGCAGGAGCACCTTACTGATCTTGAGAAGGACCTGGTTGCAGCCAGCACATCGATCCAGATACAAGATATCAGTGGGCTGATCTGGACCCTTTGAAGAAGTGGGGTTGGCTTCCTTCTGCTCGGCAGCAGTCCTGTCATTAACAACGTGCAATGACTCAAGATGTTTGCCTCTGCAGATCTTGCACTGCAATTTCAGTTTGCACTGAGCAGCCAGATGCTGGCGTCCACATCGCCAGCATTGATTGTTGGTTTTCACCCAGGTTATCCTCTGGTCTCTGGAGAGATGCTTGAAATTGGCACACTGATCCAGGAAATGTTGGTTGTTGCAGCAGTATGGGCAGTATACTCTGGGTTTCACCTCTGAGGTCTGTCCGCTGGAAGTATCAGCAGGGTGGACCTCTGTGGTGCCATGGAGAACTGTGGCGACCCTGCTGGGCTTTCCCTCCCTGCTATAATCTTTCTTGGGTCTGTAGTCCTTACGTCTTCCCTCCTCTATCCTATCCATGCTGTCCCCTCCTTCTTGAACAAGAAGCTCTTGTTCGAACCAGTGAGAAAAGTCTAACAGGGAGGGGACTCCATCTTGTCTCCAACAGAGGTATCGACGGAAGGTAGCATGGAGATCTTGTGGCAGCTTCCTCATTAACCTTGCAACATGAGATCCACACTGCAGCTCAATCAATCCATCTTCCCCAAGCTGCTTCAGCATCCCCATGAGTGCTCTAACTCGTAATGCAAACCTATGGAACCCTGCTATGTCACCTGGTCGTATGGGGGGCTCATCCATCAACTCTGATATTCGCCTTAACGACAACTGGTGAGGTTGGCCATACTGTCTAGTCAGTGAAGCCATTGTGTCGGTGTAGGGGGATGGGGAGTTGACATAAGAGTCTGCTATCAGGAGAGCTTCCTCAAACTTCAAGTGGTCACACAGGATCTGATACTTGAATCTCTCCATTGCATCAGCTGGCAGGATGTTCTCCAGTGCAATCCAGAGCCTTGCAAATTCTTTAGGATCATCCCTGGTAAACTTGGGAATGGAGGGTTTGGGACCTCGATAGATCTTTTCTTGATAGTTGGGTGGGGGGTCTGTTCATGTGTGTCTCTGTTGTTCAGTAGAAGACCAGGGGTTATGACAAAGCTCTGGCTGGTTGGGGAAGTAATGTGCAGATTCTCCAACAACATCAGCTGGGTCATCATAATGCGGCAACGAGGGGCGTGGTGACAGGTGGGTCTCCAATCTCCTCAAACGTTCCCTGAGCTCTTCCATGATTCTCATTGTTGGGTCCAACTGTGCACTAGGCGCTGGAAGGGGGTCAGGAGCATCATCTGGGAAATCTGTAGGTGGAGGTGGGAGTGGCCACTCATCACCTTCCTCTGTCAAAGGTGGATGGCTTCGACCATGAAACGGCTCCACCCGAATGGCTCGTGGCTGGCCCGTGACATGTGTCAGTGGAGGTGGGGGCAGTGTCCACATCTCCTCCTGGTGCTGCTTGGACTGGGTGGTCAGCACATTTGGTCGTGATGGTGGCATGGCATTACTATCCTGGTCGTTCCTAATCTCCTTCACCATCTCATGCAAACACCTCCTGCAGCTGATGTATTGCCATCGCCAATGCTGAAGGGCTTTGGTGCGTAGCTAGAGTATTTTCACATACAGGGGGTGTACTGCTATAATACGGGTATTGGAGTGAATGGGATTGGAGGGGCATCATCTCGGCGAATCCCTCTTGATATCTCGGAGTCTGCTGTGTAACAGCAGAGGCAGCCTTTGGTGGAACGTAAACCTCGTAGTCTTGTAACCACGCCGGGAGACGCACTGTTCTCCGTGGTCGTGCCTGCTCTGGGGAACTCTCAGCCATTATCACTCAGCTCTCAACTATCCGGCTCGAAGGACCATGTGAAGAAGGAGTTGCTGCATATTAATGCTGGTTACTTATGGCATTATGAGCCCTGAGTGTGCATCGGTCAGAATGCATAAGTCCGTTGTTCCACCAGTCTTTATTAACAACAGCCGCTTGCTTTCGTGGGTATACACGTGTGGTTCTGCAACAAATTGAACTCCCGATAAATATCACACACCCTCCAAATAACAGCGATTATCTAATTCCGTAATTACAAATTAACAGACCTCTTTTATATTTATACAATATTTAAACGAGTTAGCACAATAGCTCTGCAGCCGTCTTAGCATGGGCTAACTATAAGCACTGAGAACGTAATGTTACGCCATCGCTCATAAATGAGGTATTTAAACATACTTAAAATACAAAACTTAAACCATAAACATATAATAAAGGATTACAGTAAAGGGAGCAAACAACCAAACACAAACTTATGGCTCTTTGGACGCACACGCTTCCTGAACTGAGCAAGCCGCACTAATTATGATGACGAACTACAGATACCGCAGCGGGCTAAACTTAAAACTACAGTTCCTACGCAGTCCACAAGGTGGCACTCGCCGCCCACCACTCCCTCCATCAGTTGTCAACATTCTTCCCGTCTACAATTTTCGTCATTTTGTTTGCAGAGAACTTTAAGGAAGTTGTAGAGAAAAAAACAGCTTTCCTCAGAAATGAAGACATCTGGCACAGCAGCGGCACCACAGCAGCTGTGAGGAGAAAGTCTGCAGAGTGTACAGTGACACAAGATGAAAACAGACCGAAGGTTGATATTGCTTTTTTGACATGTGACATTGAATAAAAACTGTTACAATATGTAGACGCCACAGTATTAGACATCTACACATCCCAGATTAATTATCAATCAGTATTAAATACAATGCTAAATAACAGATACTTTTCTTATTTTGCTGATTGGGAAGGAATTAAGAGGATTTTCACCGGAAAATATCAGTGGGATACTTTATGTATTGTCAATTACATATGTTTTCTCCCATCTACAGAAAAAGAAAAAACATGTGACAGGATGTCACATAATTTCTTCAGGCAATGATGAGACTGACTTAGATACAGCACAAGCCTTTGGAACGAACGTGAGTTTTGAAAGACATGAGTTAATATTGGGGAAAAAAGAGTGTATGAATATTGCACACAAATCTGTTTCTATGGAAAGTTCAATACATTGTGTGCTAATAATATAAAAATATATGAAGAATTTTGTGAAATATTGTTTGTACATATCTTAATTTTACTTATTGTGGTCTTTGTTTCAGAAACCAAAAATGATGAAGGCTGCAAACGAGAGGGTTCTTTCGCAGCTTAAGTCTTCTCTGCTGAATAAAAGGCCAAGGACATCCACCCCCTCACAAATTGAGGAAGATGATGTAGACACCAATTTAGACCTTTTTGATTCACGCCAAGCTTCTGGAACAGCTGTAAGTATATTCTTTATACAACACAAAATATATGCATAGTCAAAATTGCTAGTTAAGAACTTGTGTATCAACAACAAAGTTTTCACAGAAAGCATTTGTGGGAGAAAGTGAAGGCCAAGATCAAAGTAGAGGCTGACAAGGAACCTTAAATAATACAGTTATTGGGGGTAATTTGAAACAAACAGGCCTACGTGTTGTTTTTAAAAGGTAGTGATGCTGGATGACACCACATTTGTTTCTTTGTAGACAGTTTGGTCCAAAGGTTAAATAAAATACATCAGAGGTTGCTCACCCATACTTTCAATGTTCCCCAGCACTGTGTGTAGAAAATTCATACAATGAAATTGCAATTCACAGCTATATCTATGAAAATTGTATTTCTTATTCTAATTATAGTACCTAAGGAAGGGAAAACATGATTCTGTTGGCACAGACACTTTCAGTGTAATTTAAAATCAATTACCAACAAATGTGATGTGAATGGTTAGTTTTAGTTGATATGGACTAATTTGTTTGTATGGTGAAACATTAAGTGTAAAAACTAGGTTCTAAATTGGAACATCTGTAGGAATATGGGTCGGAGAGCATTTTAAAGAAGTGATGGGCTGTCTATCCTCCTTTGGATAAAAGTGTTTGCTAAATGACTAAATGTAATGTTATGAAATTAATGTTAACAGGGAAGCAGTTGAGTCCATGAGACATGCACATAGCATGTAGCTGCATAAGCATATATTGGATAGGTACAGAGTGGATGCGGGGTGACAGTTGTAGAACATTCAAACAAAGCAAGAGAAGTAGATGACTGGAGGAATTCCATGGTGTAGAGAGAGAACTTCAGGTTAGAGGTTAGACACCACCTGCATTACATTCCATTTACAGAGTCCTTCGTTGACTCCTTGTCATTCAAGTCAATGATGGGGACAGCAGAATTTATGTGAGAGAGACAAAAAACTTCTAAAGTATGTGAAAGTAGTAGTGAAGCTAGGGAGTAGGATTGGAAGGTAAACACCAAACCAGTGAAGATTGGTGATGGTGACTTGACCACATTGGTTTTATTTGATTTGGGCAAACTGGCGATCCTCGGCTTATCTTTGCTCCTAAAGGACTAGACCTTTCTTGGATGCTGCTTTTATACCAAATCATAATTGACAATGAACTGTTTACATCACCTGTTTCAAATCACATCATTATTTAACCAATTTACCTCATTACTAGCCCTAAATTGCTCCTGTCCCAACTTTTTTTGAAATGTGTTGCAAGAACCAAAATTGGGATACGTGTTTATTTTGAGAAAAACAATAAAATTCATGAGGAACACATTAAATAATGCGCTGTTGTATTGTTTCAATGTAATGCAGGTCAAAGATAATTTAACAAAGTACTGTTTTCAGTTTGATTTTAATTTAACATACCGTCCCAACTTTTTCTGATTTGGGGTTGTACATTTTAAGGTGCACTTGTTGTAATTTCTAGTGGTGAGGTATGTCCTGACCCATCTTCAGCAAGGAGAGGTCTCTGTCTGGAATGCCTGATACCACTTGGAGATGTTGGGTGCCTAATTCATTGAAACGCTGATGAAAATAGGTCCCTGCTTGAGAAAAAACAGTGAAATGATCAGCTTGTTTATTGCTATAATTGGATTTTGTTGTTTTGAAATTTTGGTTAGGCTGTCATTGTATTTAGCTGTTGAGGACTTAGACAGTATATCCTGTACTGTGAAGAAAGGGTTTTATGTTCCTATAGGACAAAATTTAACATTCCAACAGTCACTAGCCATTTGTGCATTGTAGTGATAGTAAAAGGAACTGATTTCTGTGAATTCTGCAACAGAAAATACAATAAATTCTTGTTTTGTGTAACAAAAAGTAAAAAAAATTAACTTTAATTTATACAGGACCCCTGCTTTAGGCAACAGGAAGTGTGGCCCAGTGAATCAGGCACTAGAAAACATAGACAGGCACCAGGAAGTGATGGATGCATTAAAAGGTATCTGTAATGAAAAGAAACGTTCTATATATTTGTGTACGTTAAATTTAGATTACATGATTTATGTATTTGGTAATTAGAAAATTGTCGTATCTATGACTGATGTCTTTTTTTACTTTTATACAGAAATACCCACCCTTATCAATTGTGTTAAGGAACTAACGACCACTATGAAGCGATTGCTACCTTCCTTCGACAGTGATACAAGTTCATGGTCCTCCAGTCCTGCTCCAGAAATGGTATGTTGGGCTGTGCTTTCCTTTCTAAAAGAATGACTTATTTTTACTATAGGCAGTATCTTATGCCATAACATGAGCCCATGATTTCCAAACAAGATGATACTCAATTATGCTTCCTTGGCAAATATCTGCTACCTGGGTGCAGTGAGGGAAGTGACTTTTTCCATGTGGCTTGTCAGGTGCTGCGTGAAGTCACAACACACAGATATTACTTCTTCACCAAGACAATGTAGTTCTGAGCATCGTATGCTTTGAAAATTGCTGTTTCGTTTCATATTGTTATTTCTATGTTTTCACAATGTTATTTTTAGCTTTTGGTTAATGGACTCTACTTTGTATAGTAATCTGAGTACGGTATTTAATTTTCCAATCACAGGTTTCCATGGGCAACTCGGCAGTTGTGGTGAACCGAAGATGTTTTAAAAGATTGAACAGAACAAGGATGTCCCTTTTTGCCCAGGATTTAGCTGTTCTACTCTTTGGTCGCAACATTTTAGCTTCCTCAAGCCTTACAGGCAAAGTAACTGAAAAGGATCCCTTAGATTCTGAAAAGTTGAATGCTCTTGTTGGTATGTATTGAATATATCATATATTTCATTATTATCTATGGATTTTATGTCATTATTATGACCGATGTTCAAGGATTGTGAGTGTGTAAATTGACTAGTGAGTTAAAATAATGCATTAATTTAAAACAATACATTTGCCTATGCTTCTGTCTAAGTAAGTGGCATACAAATGTGTGTTTTATTTTTCCCTACAGATACAGTAATATCTGAGTTCCCAGGAACAAGTGTGTCTGAAGTGAGAGCTGTCATAAGACGAAAGTGCAACAATTAAAATTTTGTTTCAAAGAAGAAGATGTAGGTTAGATTGTGATTGTGTTTTGTTTTCACTCAAACATACACACACATGTGTGTGTGCCAGACCAGTGTGCACCAGTGTTAACATGCATGTTAGGCATGTTACATGTTACTACCTCACAAATAAATGTTGTTTGAAATTGTTTGATTTCGCCAATGAAAGCAAGAAAAACGATATATTTTTGAAAATATCTATATATTTTTGTTTGGCCATTATTTTCCAACTAATGGGCCTTGCCTACTTTTCACTTTTGTCATTTGCTGTTGTTCTTTAGTCAGTAGAGGCACAATGAAAGTGTGTAAGATCATTTTGATTGTTAGCAATTGTTAAAGAATACACTAAAGTAAGTTTTAAACAGTCTAAAGGTTTTTCTGTTTAGTGATAAATGTACTTAAAACATGCTGTTTTGATACACTGATAAAGCATTTAGTTTGCCATTAAGTGCTAATAAAAACATGTTAAGATAGAACAAATTGTGTATTGTAGCAATATTTTGAGACACCAATAAAATACACTTAAATATACTAAAGTTGAGTTACTGTGCCTCTTTTTATGTCATTTTAAATGTGTTTAAAGTGAAATATGATAAAGGCTACATTTTAGCGCAATAAAGAGACTATTAGTTGTTCCATTTTAACACAAAGTAGTGTATTTAATTTTAAATTAAGTTGTGCTTAAGAATTTCTTAAAATGCACTTAATATACTAATAGCTGTTCCAAAAGGCACATTTAAGTTTGCACTTGTACAGCATGCTAAAAGTTCAATAAGGCAAAAAAATACAACTTAAGTACATTTCTTTTCGACCTGGGATGCAAAACACAAATGGACAATACAATGACCGGACTGGGGAAACAAACTGAAACGCGGACTAAATACAGAGGACTAATGACAACAACCAGAAACAGCTGATTGGAGAAAGTCTATATTGTTAATACACAGAAGTGCAGTTATATTTAAAAATGCAAATTCTTTGGTGTCAATTTTCCATTTAAACATTGTTTGTGAGATCCTCTTTCATAGCCAAGCAAATTTGGTATACAAAGTGACTAACTTACATGGAAAGCTAACTGGAAATGGAAGATTTAATCAAAACTTCGTGATTTAGAACTGAGATACTTCAGGAAACTAGTCATAATACCCAGCCCTAATTACTATAAACTACAAATACAAAAGTGTGAAATGTTGAACGGTACATTTTGAAGATCAAATGCATAACATTACAAAGTACTTTTGCAAAACTGTACTGAAAGCAGTCTCTTTAAAGCAGGTTGTCATCAGCATGAACAAAAATACTATTTAAAAAAGGCAACAAAATTCAATCCTGCATATAAATGTCACTAAAGAAAAAACTACATATGCAAATCTTGCATAAAATGTTGCCAGAGAAAAGGTTGAAACTTAAAAAAAATCAGCAGGGATTTTTTAACCAGTGGAACCTGCAACAAAAAAATATAGTCTTACTCATCTGTAGTGCTTTTGTTAGATTCATAAAGAAAAAAAGGTCAGCTAAGGGTCAGTGAATTCACAATTCACTATGTAAAGCTTCTGACAAAAATTATACAATTATGAAACTGTGATACAGGATGTTAAATAATATAGAAATAGTAGACGACAGGGTTATGTATTTATATTGTAGATTTTTTTGTCGCTGGCAGTGTTGCTCTGACTTGTTCATTCTAGAAGCCTGTTTTTCAAAGCAAGTGCTTTGTTGGAAAGTGTGTTTCCATCCAGTTCCATGAAAATGTTCTGGATTACCTCAAAGGTGTAGCGGAGCTCAGCAGGGTAGCTTAGATTCAGAGCATATATCAGCCCAAACAGCATAGCGACAGCTAAAGCTACATTATCAAGATCCTTCAAAACCTTGCTCCCCTAAAAGATAATGCCAATATCATGTTTCCTCATTTGAAACATGTTCTTTTACAACATAAATACCAATAGTAGTGTCCTCAATAGCCTCATCTATGGCTCCTCCATCCATGCACTGTAGAAGAGACAAAATATGTGATTGAGACCTAATATCCAATCCTTGGTGAGTAATGAGCAGTGATTTATTTAACATTGCTTGTATTGAGAAATTCCCACCAGAAAAGTCATGTTCAAAATTCTTTCATTACTAGCAAAAACCAAGGAACATTTTAATAAGAAAATGGCTTTCAGGATTGTCACCTATATAGATACAGACCCCTTTAATGATGCACTCTCATCCAGCATCTACATCATCACACTGAAAGGAAAGAATTTGTTTTTAAGTAGAATCATATAACAAAGACAGTTGACAACAGTCACACATATACAGTGTTTCCGCTTTTAAGTGTTTGTGTTGTCACTAATTTATTAGCTCAATTCATGTTAAAGCAGAAACATAACCTTTTGGGTTTGAAGAACTATACTTTGAGAAGCATATCATAATATGTCCAAGCTTAATTTTGCATTTGTGTTTTTGTAGTTGTCAATTTTGTACTTGAAATGTCTAATCTGACTGAACTGGTTCATTTACATTCACTTCTAAAGGTATTCACAAGGAGTTTTAATGTAAAGATTGAGTCCTATAACCGAAACTAGACTAAACCTGAAACAAAAAGATGCTAATAATATCCAATAGAAAGTCAAAATAGAAATTTCTTTTCCCAGTATTCTCAACAACTTACCTTAGCCATTTGTTCAACAACCATTTTGAGCTGTACACCTAGCTTGCCACCTCTCTTTTGGAAGAGCCTCATCAGCTTCTCAGAATACATGTCAAGCTGGGACAGAAATTTTGACTGAAGTGGGACAGTAGTAATTTGCCTGAATTCTGCATTGACCTGAAAACAAATAAGTACACATAATTTAAATTGAACAGAAAATGTAGGAAACAAGTGAAGTTTGAAGTTTAAAAGCATGCAGTTGTAAAACTGTATTTAAAATCTTAACTTGTCAAAACATGCTAAAAACATAAATTGATAGGTATGACACTAATCTGACCTCACTGACTTCAAACAGAGCAGGCCACCTTTCCATGAAATCTCCCACCATTGTTGCATCTCGAACAACGTGTCTTCTGTGAGCGAATGTCCTTTCCATCTTGATGTTCACAACCTCTCGATTATTCTTCTTCTTAACATCCAAGAGAAGAGCTTTTTGCATGGCCTCCAGAGGTCCCTTAGTGATAGCGATCTTTTTTATGATGAAAATGTGATAAATAATGGTGTCATCGTGGATCAGTCATTGTGGATTTACCATATAGTCTCTCTGAATTAACACTATATTTTGAGGCTGGATTTTAAGCCTATTGGACTGGATATGAATTAGGGCTACATGATATATGGTTTTATCATCGTCATGGTGATGTACACATGTGCAATAGTCATATCGCAGGAGGCGCGATGTCAAGTAACGCAAATAAAATTAAGCAGCGCACCACAGCACTTTTGATATATTTGCTAAACTAGCAAATGCCACAATGTGTTAATTCTTAAATAATCCACAAACATCTGTCTAATACATGGGTCACCAACCTTTTTGAAACTGAGAGCTACTTCACGGGTACTGAGCCATAACAAGGATGACCAGTTCCGACTACCGCAAGCAGGGGGGTGGGGGGTACTAGCGGTATTTCAACTAGCGTGAGTGTGGGGGGGATGTTAGCGGTATTTAAACTTGCGCGAGTGGGCGGAAAACCTAAGCTCTACGGTGATTTGTACTATTTTTAGAAATACCTTGTGGGTGACCCACTTTATACTTCCGGGTTCCACGTTGCTCGCGGGCGACCTACTATGTCCTCGCGGGCGACCCCTGGTCTAATATAATTTAGACTAATATAATGACATGTGTGACGTTTGTGTCATATACTGAATTGTATGCTGTTACTTTAAGAGGAACCACATGTTGAACAGATAAGGTGTGGGGGAATATGTTTAAGGTAACTCGGAAGTGAAGTAAAGAATTGCGTTGTGAAAAAGAATGCTGTGTCTGCGTCCGTGGTTAGATTCAGTAGGACCAAAGACTTGAATAATATACACAAAATATAACATTGGCGACGAGACATGTGGGAGCACATGCATATACAGTGAGGTCAATAAGTATTTGATCACCCTGTGATTTTGCAAGTTCTCTTACTTAGAAATCATGGAGGGGTC
>JAOYFF010000027.1:6665737-6676849 GCA_025773925.1 Cryptomyrus ogoouensis
TTTGAGGAAGCACTTCTTTACACAGCGTGTAGTTAGAGTATGGAATAGTCTTCCTGCTAGTGTAGTGCAAGCTAAAAACCCTGGGTTCCTTTAAATCAGAGCTAGATAAGTTTTTAACAACTCTGAGCTATTAGGTAAGTTCTCCCCAAACGAGCTTGATGGGTCGAATGGCCTCCTCCCGTTTGTAAATTTCTTATGTTCTTATGAAACTGTCGTACTTCATACGTGCTGCGAGGCCTCGGATTTAAGTGTTCCGTTACTAGTCTTCACAGTATGTTTGTGTCATATATCAGAAATTATTAGGTAACCTACTTTTTCTTTAATATATCCTCCAAGAACGTTCAATGAAGAAAGGTTCAATGAAGACCCTATCGAATAAACTTGACATCTTATCATTCTAAATTGACCTAAACATTTTAGAGCGGTTGAAGAAAACATTGATTAATTATGTAGTTATGTTTCGCTGTCGTGTCTTAGTAGACATTTACGATTTGCCATGAGAAAGTATGTGACAGGTCAGGAGCCTTATGTTTCCCGTATTTTGTTCCAGCCGTAATTATACCGGCTGATTATCTTAAAACCTTTTCCTGTCCGTGTATGTCAGAATACACAACGGTGCCAATTTTTATGCTTTTATTTCTTTGCGGAGAAGCAAAACAAAAATTAAAACAACCTGCAACAGACGAGCAACCCACTGCACTAGTGAATAAGCCTCACATAATCCTTAAAATGATGCAATTGTTGGCTTGTTATTGCTTAACCGCTAGTCCACTTATCTTAGTTTAACTAACTTTAGCTTTAGCCAGCTTCTGTTCCGGTTCCGTTCTGTACTTACATCCGGGGGAGGGGTACGTAGTTCTCTTCCGCTCCAACGGTATTCCCGTAAATCCCGCGAATCACGTTTCTGTTCTGTCCGCAATTAAACCCCTTTTTGTACCCTCCCAACCCTATGCTCTCAACATGAAGCCTTTGTCGTGGACCGGGGCTGGATCTAGCGGGGTGCTGGGGTGGGCTACGCCAGAGATTCTCGTCTCGCCCCCCACAGATAATACAAACCTTTGATTGGTTGGTGATTTGTAAACCAAAAATAGAGAGAGGTTTTCTTCTCTGCCAATCATTCTACTGACATTTGATTGGCTGATCGGATTAGCAAAAGTCTTCGGGATTTTTTTTCCACATTTGCAAGTTGTGAGAACTGTTGGAATAAATAGCTGCTATTAACAGCTTAATAGTTAGTAGAGCTGCACGATATCACACTACAGACATCTTGTTACCTTGATTATCCGCAATATCTCTTCTTTTAAAACATGTTGTGGCTGCTGAGCTGTCCCTTTCATAAACCCCGCTTTAGTGATTATCGCTTCCGTGATTTACTAATACAGCAGCATGTGGCATGCTCTGCTAGCCGAATTTAATAATCCATATCGGTAAAGCAAAATGGCAAATATTATCGATTTATCAGGGTAATGATTATTAAAATCATGCCGGTTAAATATACAGTTATAATAAATATACAGTTATAATAAAGTACATTAAGAAATGTACATTAATAATTAAAAAAATGTCGGTTATACCATCAAAATAAATGCAAGCAACTTTTTGTTATAGTTTTAAAGACACCTTTTTAAAACATTCGTAATCGTTTCAAAATCACTTGTCTAAAGCGAATACGTGAATTTAAGACAACAAATGAACCAAATAAAACAGGATGAGTTAACATTACGAATTATAAAGAGTGAATTATCAGAAATTTTTCTTTATTTAACCTCCTGAGACCCAATAAAAAACGTGTCCTTCAGTTTTAGGTTATTTTGTCTTTGGAGGAAATAAGACATCTTACAATTTAGATTTATTCAAATTTATTTTTATTTTTAATTTCACAGCATGTCCTCTTTAGTGTACAACAGGAATAAATGTGTTTCCTTACATCAGTGAAAAGACAGATGCAAAAACAACATGTCCACTACAATGGACATAAATGAATGGGTGGGGACTCAGGAGGTTAAAACATACACTTGGTTACACCATAGTGATTTGGAAAAATATGTCATATGGTTTATTGTAAATCAATATTTTTGCAACAATGCTCCAAAATTTTTCACTGCACCCACAATCAAACCAAGCTAAATGTGACCCTGTTGTGGACTCCTTTTTCCAGGTTGTCATATTTTAAATTTTAATTTTTACTTTATTCTCTCAAAGAAGGTAAAGTAGTATCTCTATCCATCAATTTTTCATAATGGTTTCTCTCTGCTCTTGGGTGGCATGGTGCTGCAGTGGTAAGCACTGTTGCTTGACACTTCTGGGACCTTGTTTTGAGTCACTGCCAGGGTTCCATGTGTGTGGAGTTTGCATGTCCTCCCTGTGTTGTCATGGGGTTTCCTCTGGGTATTTCATTTTTGCCCCCACAGTCCAAAAACTTGCGGAGGCTAACTGGAGTTGACAAATTACCCATAGGTGTGCCTGTGTGACTGTGCCCTGTGATGGGTCATGGGTTGTTTCCTGCCTTGCACCCATAGCCTCTGGGATAGGCTCCGGACCCCCCACAACCCTAAATAGGTTGAGTGGTTTCAGAAAATGGATGGATAGCTTCTCTGGTATGGGATTTTTGTAACCCTGGAGCATATCCCAAGAAGCAGCCCTGGATGGATTACCAGTGCTTCTTCATACATACATACAATAGTGACACTTTATTCATCAATGCAAGGTAATTTCCTTTTTGCCTATCCCATCCTGCTCTCTATGACACACAGACATACTTACAAGTGAGAGCAAGTTTTTGGGCCACAGCACAAGGTTGGCCAGCCTCCAGCATCCCTGAAGCAATTGGGATTAAGGGCTGAACACCCTGTGTTCTAAATGGCCCAACAGCGGCATCACAGTCACAGGATTTGAACCAGTGACCAATTACAAACACAATTCATACTAAGTCCTAACCCACGGAGCCACACATCAGCCCCCGTCCCACACAATGGGCAATTTAGACACCTCTTTTTGGGCTGCAGGCAGAAAACCATGCAAACATAAGGAGAGCATTCAAGTTACACATGTAGAGATGGAACCACAGAGATGAAATGCACAGCCATGGAGGGGTGTCAAGCGTTTTATAAGTCGCATAGCTATAACATTTTTTAACTTCTCCATGACTTAGATTTATTGAAATGCTATAACAGTTGGTGCTCACATTGTACCATTGTACAATAACAGTAACAGCTTTTATTTGGTCAAATTTAGTTTTATTGTTATTGGTCTTGACTCAGCATAATGCAACACATACTTCCTCTGTGATTCACTTGGTGAGTTCATTTCACTGTCTACCAATACTTCTTACTCCATGTTTAAACTCTAATTAAACACAGCCTATATAAGGCAATGGTGCTTTTACCAGACACTAGCTCTTGTCACTGCTACAGTAAAAAGGAATATAAATTGCTTTTAAGCAGAGTGCGCAGCTGAATTCTTTTGTAGGATCTTGTCCTGCATTAGAGGGGTGAGGGCCAGGATTAACCATGCCTTCAAATCGGCTTCACACCGTTTACACTTTTCTGTACAAAGAACGACCCCCACATTCACACTGTGTTTAATTCAAATCAATGTAACAGAAAGCTATGTATATCAACACACATTTAGTTAATAGATTGAATATTGAGTTCAGTTACAGATGCACTACAATAACACAACTTTATCTTTAAAAACAACACTGTAAAAATGCTGAGTTGAAAAATGTTCAAGACTAACAAAGGATAGTATGGTGAAAGTGAAAGATGTCCCCTCTCAAAAATTATGGTCAAGTTTACAATCTCCCAGTCTCCAATAACTACATTAGTGTTTTTTGTTTTTGTATTTCTCCCCCTATCAAATAATTTAGCTTCTTTCATTTTTATCAGCAGTATGAAATCCTTGTTTCAGAGACATTGTTAAGTTTTTTCTTCTATTTTCAGGTACTGCACCCATGTGTTACCCATTCATTGTCTGCAAACACTAATCTGGTATAGGGTCATAGGGCACCAGGCAGGGGACATCTTGGATAGGATTCCAGTTGCAGGGGACACACGTACTCACCCCCTATAGGGCATTTATAGAAGCCAGTTTGCATAACCACATTTTTGGACTGTGGAAGGAAACCAGAGAACATGCCAACTCCAAACACAGCCTGGGGCAGAATTCCAACCCTACAGGAGTACCTACGGTGCTACATCATCAACCTGTAACGCATCAGCATACTATAATATCCGGCGCAATATGCAAATCATCATTAAAGCCACCAGAAGATATTCTTTGTTTGCATACGTGTCTGGTACTCTTTTGAAGAGATACAGCACCATTAATTCATCTCTTCTTTTTTGTGTTACACGTCAATCTAGAATCTTGCTTATGAACTGAATTGGTTTAGGTCTGATGTCAAATTTCTCTTTTGATCATCCCGTTTTAAGCATTATAACCATTGGTATAACGGGTGAAAACGGGAATAGCAAAAAGAATAGTGAAAACTAAATGGACGGGTTAAACCAATGGCAGAGGACAAGTAGGCCTATTATGTGTAACATTTTACGATTTATTAATAATATGCGATAAAAGGAATATGGTTGTCAAAAAAAACGAAACTGCAATTAAAATTACAATCAGAATTTTGTCCGTCGTGTTAATTGTCAAACAATATATACACTTACTAAACGTTAAGTACTTCTAACAGAGTTTGTAAATGAACCACCAATAAATTCCAAGACCCCACACTGGTCCCCGGATGTAGTCCCGCAAGCCCGACACTATTTCCATAAAAGGTATCGTCGGCGAGAAATATGCACTATGATTACTTTTAACTTGTGATTTTTAGTTTTTACCTAATGGAGTTTCGACAAACCCATTAAGGTCCCAAAACTAATATGGTGAGACGAGCAATTATTAATTTTGAGAACACTGGCAAAAACCCATTTAATAAACAAAAATCTTAGCCGCAAACAAATTTAAATCTCCCGAGTATGGCGTAAACACTCAGCAGATTTCATTATGAAAAAATGTCTTAAGGCGGCTGTCGTAAAATTTCCAAGTTTAGATTCTTAACCAAAAGGAAAAAGTGGGATTGGAGAAGCGAGTGACGTTATCTGTTGGAAAAAGGGAGGGTGAAAGCGAGACGGCTGGACTCCATTAGTGAAACCCTCGGGAGACAGTTCGGGATATTTCACTTACAGGGGTTTTTGAAAATTTCCTTCGGACAAAACAAGTAGTTGATATAAAAAAAAAGACCACTTATAGAATTAGAAACAGGAGGACTTTTGTATTCAGGAAGGTGAGTGGACGTTCTAAATAATATTCGTTTTTGAGAGGGAGAAACAATCTTAACTGTAAACTGCGCACTCCATGGCTGCTCGAACGGGGCAAGGTTTGGCTCATTTACTAGCTTCCTAACTTGAGATGAGCTGGCTTTTAAAGATTAGTAGAGACAAACATTGTTTTCTAAAGACTACTACTCGTTTTATTATTATTATTATTATGAAAAGCACCCGCACTAAGTTCGTATTCCAGGGAGCAGATTGAGATTTGAGCTACTTACGTAATCATCTTTATAATGACTAAAATGCACTTTCCGTTAACTACAGCAGGTGATCGCGTACTACATCGACGGAGACATTGTTTCATTGACTTTGGAAGTTACATTGGTATTCATATCTCGCTAGGCCAGGATGTTTATTTGGATTTAATTGCGTACTATTCTGTCCTATAATGATAAACAAGTACATTTTAGCCAATTGCATTTTAGTCGAAAGAACGGTGTGTGTGTGTGTGTGAGAGAGAGAGATAGAAACATTAATATTCAGAATACCCCTGTTAAATGATTTTTTATTTTATTTTAAATATTCGTTACGGTTCTCAACTGCCAGCCGAGAAGTTTTCTTAAAGCAAAGAACTTATTTGTATTATATGATGAAAATCTCGCTCTTCGTAATAAGAATTAAAGCACAAAGTGTATTTTTCTTGCAAGGATGGCGCTGGACGGTATACGGATGCCCGATGGCTGCTATGCTGACGGCACTTGGGAATTGAAGATGCACGTGACCGACCTCCATAGGGACGTCTCGCTGCGGGTCACAGGCGAGATTCACATTGGTGGTGTCATGCTAAAACTCGTGGAAAAACTCGGTAAGTTTAATTTTTTTTCTCATGCACAGTACTTTTTGGTCTTCAGTAGGGAAGCTAGCTTTGAATTTGGACAAAGACAAGCAAATACGCAATGTTAAAGCATTAAAAATAACTACAAGCACTGGATTACAAGCAGTAGGCACAATACAAACTCTAAAATATTTTTCTGTTTTACATCTGTTTAAAAAAACAACATAAGTCCCTCTTATTTAATCTTGGGGAATAAGTGTAAACAATTACACATCTAGATGATTGCTTTTTTATTATTATTAAATGATAATGATAATCATCCATCTTTTTGATTTCTCAACCCAGAGGTTCATTGGCTCATTCGGAGGTTCGTTAGCAAATAAAAACAGGATGAAAATGTCAGTATGTCTTTGCTACAATTGCCTTTATGTTGGGAAAAATGCACCGGCATATTTGATGCAAAAGAAAATAAGCCTCAGTTCAAACCATATGGAGCAGCTGTACTTCAGTAAAACACCACAAACAGCAAAGGGCTTTTCCAAAATGAAAGGAAACAAATAGGTCCTGCTTAAATGTTCACTGCTATTGAAATTCACTACCAAGTACTGGACTAGGTGCAAAAATAAGCACAGCCAACTTGGTTTTCACTCATCTGATACTTCTCTACATTTTTAAGTAGAGATGCACCGATTGTATCGACCGACTATTGGTATCAGTCGATACAGCAGGCCGATGGTTAAAAAGCCAACATTTCCTGCTGATAATTCCCATTAAAATGGTGATACTTATTGCTTTGCATACATGCGTGCTAAACAGTTAGAAAATTGTCTGCTGTGTGGCATTTATTATAATGTGATTGAAAACACTAGAAATGTGTTTTGCAAACATTGCTCTGCTAAAATTTCACAAGGGCGATCTACTAATAAACATTTCAATACAACAAATTTGATTGCTCACCATAAGGCAAGACAGTGTATGAAGAGTTTCTGAAAAACAAATCTGTCCCAATAGAGACGGTTGCAATACTGCCAAATAACGCTAGACCATCAGTAATGCAAGCAAAATTTGTTTCTCACTTGATGGCCAGCCCTTCTCTGTTAAACATTATAAATATGTAAGATGTGTACAGTTATAAACAGGGATGCACGTATCTGGTATGCAAGCACGCATTCACCTTTAAAGCGATTTATGTGGCAATCGATTGTTGTAACAACGCAAATTTGTACTTATGTGCATTTGTGCTGATATGACAAGAAATGATCTTGCATTTTAACCTTTATTAATTCATATTTCATTAGGGTCATTTTATTTCATAAAGGGTAAAATGCATGGATTTCTTGTCCTAGCAGCGCAAATAAACATGACATACATACGTATTTGCGTATTGCGTACAGTGTTCTGGGACTGTTGGAGTTTTCTTACCAAAAAATACTTTTCCATATTTTTGGAATTGAATTAATAATTTTTGTAATTTATTTGGGTGGAGTGTCTAAACACATTTAAGCACAATATCCCAAACAATTGGTATTGGTATTGGTTTCAGATTTTGAAGTAATCGGCGATCAGTATTGATCAGAAATGTCTTTATTGGTGCATCACTGATTTTGAGGGGTTTTTTTTTTGTTCAAGTTAATACGCTGGTGTTTTTTCTACTAAAATGAATGCATCATAAGCAAGAGTTATTGGAGACTAAATTATGGTTTTATTTATATTTTATTTAATGGTAAAGTTCGTTAAAGCCACTTTAGAAAGGCGGCTGTCGGAACAAGAGCATTGTGTTGCCTGGACAATTCTGTCACTTGCTCTGCCCATCTAATCTATGCTCATCCCATACTCATCAAACGGTACAATTTCTAGAAGTACAAGATGGATCAGCTGATAATGTGGAAGTTAATAAATGTGTTTTTACCTGAATGCTCAGAATCCTTACTGTGACATGTAAGTCTTAAAGTACACCTGTTCATTTATTGCACATTCCACTTATATGCCAATTTGTACAAACTTTCCCAACCAATTAGGTGGTTAACTGAATTGTTTTTGTGTTGTAATGTTCATGTATTGAAATGCCATTTATATTCTTTATATGTCTAAATATTTATATTTTATGTATTTGCACTGTGACCAACATTTAGCGTCTAAGTGGTGTTGCTTTAGTTTTAGGACAATCCTTCAATTTTATTCAGTTTTCGTCACCCAGTACAATGCCTCTGCAATGTTTGAAGACCTATTCATTAGTTTTTGAGTTTTTGTCTTTACAAGCACATCAGTAGCGGTGAACCAGTCCCAGATCTATATGTAGAAATCTTATCTGCAAAAGGGGGGTCTGACAGAAAAAAGTTTGGAAAGCACTGGGTTCTTATTAATTTTCAGTTTGAACTACAATTTTCATTGTGTCTAGGACAGACAAACTACTTTTCATTTGCTTTCAGTTGCTGATGATCCTGAATGGCAATGTGATGGGTACATCTGGTGTACCATCCATGTTCTTTTCCACTACATTATCTATTATATTACGACATGTCAATCACAAAGAACTTTATATAACTATTTATATTTATATAACTTTCAAATATCCCAGATGACATAGGGCACAAGGCATGGCATCCCAGCCCACCACAGGCCACATACATGCACAAACTAATGTAGTTTCCCTTAGTTTGATCTAGATCAGTGTTTCCCAATCCAGTCCTTGGTGACCACATCCAGTGCACATTTTTATTTTCTCCCAGCCTCCTACTGGCAGTGGGGAGGGAGCAAAAATGTGGACGGTCTGTGGGTCCCTAAGGACTGGGTTAGGAAACGCTGATATAAACCCATGAGTGTATGAAAGAAAATTTGTGCCATACATTTTACTACCATTCTGCTTCATTTCTCTAGACTAGGATTGCCATACTGTGACATGCACACTGCCATTCTCTAGGGATGGACTAATGCTAGCCCCAGAATTGGTATCAACCAATAATGGCTCAAAAGGAAGCATCAGTTATCATCATTTGTATCTTTGTTTAGCAGATGCTTTTGTCTGTAGTAGATGTCTGGTAGATGATACATCAGAAGCATCTGTCAAGGAGCCAACTAGGCATAAGTGCAGCTAGGCTGAGCTTACAAGGAATGTTCAGGGAAACTGTAGGTTAGCATTGCAGCAAGAGCTGTGCAATACTTTACAACACATTGTAAGACTGTAACAGAAGTGGCATTCAAATGAAACCCCATCTATTAGACAAGTGTAAAATACATAAGCGCCTAATTTTGACTTCCTGAATGGACATATTTAATGCTGTCTTCAGCGCATTTAATATCTTCCAAATTGATAATTTATTCAGTAGGGTGTTTATTCTTTTATTAATGGTTATAAGTAAAAAGAGGGGCTTGTTCCTTGCCCTTGGCTTTTCTGCAAATCATTCATGCTTTCACTGCATTTTTACTGGCCATTTGAAAACAGCCCTGTATTGTGTAACGCATTCATGAATGTCGTGTTCATAAATGAGTGTTTTCTACATAGTTTGCTTTTAATAACAATGTATACTTGTATTTAAATATGTAAATTATCTGAAAAGTAATATTGTGTATGTGGGACCTATGCCCAAATTTCCTATTTGAACCATTTGTGCCATTGAAACATTATATGAAATTTCCTGCTTTTGTAATCCTCCTAATTGCTCACGGCAACTGAGTGCTGTTCCCCCTTTATTGATTACAATGTGAAATGCCAAGGCAGTACTTTATTGATTATTTAATTTCCTGCTTAGCTGTGCTGTTTTGCTTTAAGATTTATTAATCTAAAAATGAACCACTTGTGCTAAGTAGCTTTTTGAGTGTCTTTATCATGCTGTCTCTAGTATGCACTACTTTCTGCCTCCTCAGTCTCCAGGTCTCTTGCCACATCTTTAATTCTTAGCCACTTATGCAGTAAGGATGGAGGTGACCAATAATTCAGGTTTTTATCAATGTAACAATGATTAATGTTAATTATGATGTCACTTGAATTGTGTTTATTCTTGGTTTCGTCCTCCTCCTTACATCACAAGTTAATGCTGTGATAAGTAGTGTTGTAGTAGTTGAGCCCACTATTGGTCTCAAGACTGCTTTTTCACTTACTTGGTCTGGTCATGAAATTGAAAGCATTTCTGCATGGTCTTTGTCTGCTTTGTTTCAAAGTAAAGGATCTATGTTCGGGTTCAATTTTAAAACGAGATGTAATTTTTTTTACACCACAGTGATACTTTCTCATTTTTCCTAGTCCTCTTGAAATCAGAATACGTGTTAATAAAATAAGCTGCAGTCAATAAAATAAAAATCTTTTTTTTCATATTTGTTGCATCGATTGTACACTGCACTTATTTTATTTTTGAATAGACGATTTGAGAGTACAATGCTACCTTGGAAATCTTCAGAACACAAGGTGTCAGTTTCAGTCATTATTCTATTAGGCTATATAAGTTACAAAAGTGGTTTTCTCACATACGAGCACACACTTGCTATGTCCGAATTCAGGTGCTGCATCCTTCTAAGGCTGCATTTGAAGATCAAATGTTTCACAACAGCACCACAAGGCTGTTCCCTTTCAAAAGCACCTTTAAAATCTGGCTAGAAATGAGTTATTCTTTTTCCAAAATTCTAAGATTCATTGTGCAAACCTTTTGAAGGATGCAGCCCCTGAATTTGGACACAACCACTGCTGCACAGTGAACTGCTCAGTCCAGTAGATGTTATTAGAATCATGAGCATGATTTCCGTTTTAAGTTTCACATGCTTAGTTTTCCTTGCAAGCTCTGGCAAGTCAAACTGGTATAATGTTAACTGCCGTTTTTATGCAAGGTTCCCGCGGGGTCTTAAAAAGTCTAAAATTCAAAAAGTTAAATTTAAGCCCTTAAAATGTCTTAAAAATGCCCAGATTTTCATCCTAGGTCTTAAATTTAACTTACCTAAGTCTTAAAATTCTTACCTCCGTTCATTCCCAAAAAGCGTTGTCCGCAGAAAATAAAATAGTAAAACGCTGTAAAA
>JAOYFF010000027.1:6700287-6710825 GCA_025773925.1 Cryptomyrus ogoouensis
TCCCCTTCAAAAATTGCTCATGAGAAATTTTATATTTATTGTCCCCCCCTACTGTTAAATGAAATTTACGCCCATGTTGTCTAAATGTATTTTTCTGTCTAAATATATGTATTCAGTTAGTGTTAACATGCACGATGCTATCACAGCGAATGCGAGGCTGAAACTGAAGCTTTACCCTTTGTTTCCGCTGAGAGACGTGCCGCGTGATTCATTTCCCGGCGCGTGCAAGTTTTCTTAGGTCGGCATTCACGATTTGAATTCTGAGATTCAGATCGAGCTCTAGGTTAATTTTTTTCGAACTGGTTGGTTCGACTTTTAAGAAATTCGAGTTCTAATGAGTTCGAGAACTGAGGTACCACTGTACTTTTTTTATTTACACATATACCCATAAATACATTTCTATCGCTGGTCTTTTTTTAGCCGCAAATGTGAGTGAAATGCTCACGCTTATCTTGTATTGGTTCTGCTCTGTGGACTGAATTCATGGACTGGGTGCTCTCTGTTGAAATGTTGAATCATTGACTTTGTGCTATTGTAAGCTAATTCAGTTCTACAATGGACACACTTTTCTTTTGTTTGAAATGGTCCCAAACTTTAGACATTTATCATCTTTTTCTCTGACTTTCCTCATTATTTTCCCTGTCTTCCTCCATTGCGCCATCAAATCAAGCCTGCTACACATAAAGCAGTGGAAGCACATTGTGCGACCATAATAATCCTCCGAGTGAAACACGGTAATCACTAAGCAGTACATCATCATGCGGATTACACGAAGCACAGAAGCAAAGAATTTGCATCAAGGATTTTTTTTATTGGTTTTATTGGTTATTCGAGTTACTCGATGAATCGTTGCAGCCCTACACTAGACACTAGCATCCAGTTTAATGTTTTTCAAATAATTTTAAACATCAAAAAAAAAACATATTAATTTAACATGAGATCTAATGGCTCAGGCCTTAAATGAGTTTCTCTTGAATATTTCAAACAAGACAAAATATTGCAATTTCTGGCTGTCATGCCTGCCATATTTCATTTGGCCAAGCTTTGTAGTTTGGTAGCCTTGACTGTTTGCATAAACACAGCCAGTTCTCAGCACAGTTCTCAGTTGGCCCAACAACGCCAACAGGACCAAAAAGCAAAGATGGGATCCTAAGGTCCCCAAACCACATCCACTCCACCCCTTGGCTATGAGTAGAAATTCTGTCCATAAAAGTTATTTACAGAATTGGTGACAAAGGGCAGCCCTGGTGGAGTTCAGCACCCACCAGGAATGAGTCTGACTTACTGCTAGCAATGTAAACCGAACTCTCGCTCTGTTTGTAGGGGGACCTGATGGCCTGCAACAACAGACTCTGTACCCCATACTCCTGAAGCACCCCCACAGGACCCCCCTGAGGGATATGGTGATATACCTTTTTCAAGTCCCGCAACACATGTGGACTGGTTGGGCAAATGAACCCTTGTGAGGGTGAAAAGAGAGTCCAGTGAACTGCAACCAGGACAGAATCTGCATTGTTCCTCCTGGATCCATCCGAGGTTTGACCATAGGACGGACCCTCCTCTCCAGTACCCTGGCATAGACCTTACTAGGGAGGCTGAGGAGTGTGATCCCCCTGAAGTTAGGACCTATTGTTCGGTCCCCTTTCTTAAAAATTGGGACCACCACCCCTGTCTGCCAGTCCAAAGGCACTGTCCCCAACGTCCATGCAATGTTGAAGAGGCGTGTCAGCTAATAGAGCCCAACAACATCAAGAGCTTTCAAGAACACTGGGCAAATCTCATCCACCCCTGGAGCGTTCCCACTGAAGAGTTGTTTGATTACTTCAGTGACCTCAGCCCCAGAGATGAAAGAAGTCCCAATCCAAGTCTTCCGGCTCTACTTCCTCTGAGGAAGGCATATCAGTGGGTTTCAGGAGATCCTTGAAATATTCCTTCCACCGCCTGACTGTATCCCCAGTTGATGTTGTCAGTTCTCCTTCCCTGCTGTAAATAGCATTGGTGAAGCCCTGCTTCCCTTTCCTGAGTCGCCTGATGGTTTGCCAGAATCTTTTCTAGGCTGACCGAAAAACCTTCTCCATAGCCTCACCAAACTCCTCCCACACCCTAGTTTTTGCTTCAGCAACTGCCACAGTCGCTTCCTGTTTGGCCTGCTGGTATCCATCAGTTGTTCCAGTTGTCCCATAAGTTAACCAAGCCCTGAAGGCCTCCTCCTTCAACCTCACAGCTCCCTTTTCCTTTGCCCAGCTCCGCACTGCCACATCAACAATTGAGTCCTGGAACATGGTTCATTCAGGCTCAATGTACCCTGACTCCCTTGGGATACAAGAAAAGTTCTGCTGGAAATCTGTACTTTATGTAACACGGGCTTAGCATCAGTGAGACTTACCCTCTGTGGGAACGTGTTCAAACTTTTGCCGGCCCACAAGGTGCATTGTGTTTGCCATTTTCCATAAAGTGCTCATGAACAACTTCGCATTCAGTGACATCCTGCATCCGCATGTCTTAACCCTCCTGAGACAGCACCTGCCCACACACAGCACGTGTGTCTATGGACTTCCTGCGTCATGTTGAGATTCTCTCGTGGCCAGCCAGGTCCCCTGATCTTTCCCCAGTCGGATATGCGTGTGATCAGCTCAGATGTCAATTCAGACCCAGTTCCAATCTGCAGGATTTTGAGGGCCAGTCACAACAGCTGTGGGCTGACTTGCCACAGGAGAGGATACAACGGTTGTGCGACTCCCTTTTGCACTGTATCACCACATGTATCCAAGCCTGGGGGGTGCCAGACCCTACTGACATGGGACCAGCAGTGTGCCCATACTGCCAACTCTGTTGTCTGTTTGATCTGATATTATAGTCATTGTGATACAGTCACATGACCTTTCACCACGTGCAGATTCACTTCATTTCCACCACTCCATCTGGGTGCTTAACTTTTATGTGTGCGTGTGTGTGTGGTGAGGGCTGAGGTCACTGAAGTAGTCAAACTCTTTGGTGGTATGACTCCAGGGGTGGATGGGATTCACCCTGAGTTCTTGAAAACTCTTGATGTTATTGGGCCATCTTGGCTGACATGCCTCTTCAACATTGCATGGACATTGGGGACAGTGACTTTGGATTGGCAGACTGGGGTGGTGGTCCCAGTTTTTAAGAAAGCGTTAATCTGGGGAAGGATGTGTCCCATTTTCAAGATCACACTCTTCAGCCTCCCTGGTAAGGTCTGTGCCGAGGTTATGCCCATTGGTCATACCTTGAATCCAGGAGGATCAATGCAGATTCCACCATGGTCGCGGAACATTGGACCATCTCTTCACCCTCACAAGGATACTGGAGGGTTCACGGGAGATTACCCAACCACTCTACATGTGTTTTGTGGACTTGGAAAAGGCATGCAATCGTGTCCTGTGAGGGTGCTTCAGGAGTACGGGTTACAGGCTTGTTGTTGCGGGCCATGAAGTCCCTATACAATTGGAGCAAGAGTTCGGTTTTCATTGCCAGCAGTAAGTCAGACTCATTCCCGGTGAATGTTGAACTCCGCCAGGGCTGCCCTTTTTTGACTGATTCTGTTTATAACTTTTATGGACAGAATTTCTAGGCATAGCCAAGGGGCGGAGGGGGTCTGATTCGGGGGCCTCAGGATCATGTCTTTGCTTTTTGTAGATGACATGGTCTTGTTAGCATTGTTAGCCTGCAGAATGCACTGGGGCGGTTTGCAGCCAAGTGTGAGGTGGTCAGGATGCACCTCCAAGTCTGAGGCAATGGTTCATGACTGAAAAAAGGTGAATTGCTGTCCCAAGCAGAGGAGTTGAAGTATGTTGGGGTCTTGTTGACAAGTGAGGGAAGAAGGGGGTGGGAGATGGACAGAAAGTTTGGTGCAGCAGTGGCGGTAATGCAGACGCTGTACTTTTCCGTCTTGCCAAAAAGGGAGCTGAGCTAGAAGGTGAAGGTTTCTATTTACCAATTCATCTACCTTCCTACCTTCAGTTATAGTCATGCTTTCTGGGTAGTGACCAAAAGAATGAGATTTCGTATTCAAGCAGCAAAGAAATTAGTTTCTTCTGCAAGTTGTCTGGGCTCAGCCTTAGAGAGAGGGTGAGGAGCTCGGACCTACGGGAGGGGCTCAAAGTAAAGTCGCTGCTCCTCTGCATTGAAAGGAGCCAGTTGAGGTGGTTTGGGCATCTATCTAGGATGCCTCTTGGGGTGCTTTTCCACCATACAAAGTACGGTACTTTCGGTACGGTACTTTCGCTTTTCCATTGACTTCTGGTCGAGTACCAGTACCGAAAGTTCCAGTACCGAAAGTACCAAACCTGCTGGGGTACTTATTTGGTACTTCAGTACTTTAGGGTAGGACTTGCAAATGTATTTGCTGTCTATTGGTTATGCAAATAGCCTGCCACTGAAACATAAAATACACACAGCGAACAGCGAAAAACTAAATAAAAAGCAGTACAAACAAAAATATTAAAGTAAAAGGTAAGGATGGACAAACGAGGAAACACAGGCTTTAACCCTCTGGGGTCTAGGGGTAGGGAACACTTTTTCACTGACTGGGGCATGATCACACATTTCTTTAATTTATTTTTTTTTACCCTTTATTTTTACCAAGCAAAGCATTAAGAACAAATTCTTATTTACAATACCGGCCTGGCAAGTGCCCGAGGGCACTTGATAGACAACATAAAACAAAGACAAATGAACAAAATTACATACAATACCAAATAATGTTACATAGACAAAAACATTAAGCAGTTTAGAAACAATTACATGTATCCTTAAACATGTCTGTTAGGTGTTTTTTAAAAGTAGTTACATCTATAAAATTGTTCAGTTTTAGTGATAATATCATAAATATGGCAAATTATTTCTTATATATTTTGCCATTACACTCATCTTTATTTTAATATGTATTGTAAATATGTCAGATTTTTGTTAAGTTTGTAATTTGACATCAAAGTATACACATTGGAAAATGCAGTTTGGAACACTTGCAAAAACATAATAAAAGTACATAATAAGCAATGCTGGCAGTTTGTTGTGATCCCAGATATCTGATCACCAAAGTCTTGGCTACATGAAGATGACTAAATAGTGTAGTTGCAACATTCAGTTGGATAAATAAATAAGAAAAAGCTAATTCCAAATGCGATTTGAATACGCGCTAATGCGGCTATTTAGAATGTGAATAACGATCTTCGGGTGAGAGCGGTACTACACGCCCCCGATGTAGGTAAAACAAAGTAGGTGACATGGTTTACTTTTTTGCCAATTTATTCTAATTTTAAAACATTAATACTTCCGACAATAGACATTTTGAAAAGACAGATTACGGATTTAACCAGCATTTTTTTCATGATTCATGATTTCATGATTTTTTTTTCATGATTCTACATTAAGATTTCAACAAGATATAAACTGAAATAGACGCGAAAAGTACCCTGTGTCGCTGACGATGCACTCAACCCCAGAGGGTTAATCACTATATGATCGGATGAGCAGATCCAGCGGGATTTGGATGACACGACTCGGAATAAAAAAGTATTTGCCGTAATAGCATACCGCTTGGAAGAAATGGGGCACAAGCGAAACACCGAACAATGCCACTTGAAAATCAAAAAACTTAAGCAGGACTACAGGGAAGTGACGGATCATAACATGTTTGAATTCAGCGAATGAAATACCGTGTCGCGCTTTGTGATGATATCAGTCAGGGGCGATCACTGATGATGTCATTTGTAGGCCTGTCACGATAACAAATTTTGGTGGACGATAAATTGTCCCAGGAATTATTGCGATAAACAGTAATATTGCAGTGACGTCATATCCACCAATGCGAAATACGGCTCACTTGCTTCCGGTTTGAGTAACTATGAGTGCAAGAAAGGATAAACTTGTGTTTCAGAAGCTAAAAAAACATTAATTTCCTAAGTGCCCCACGTCCTCAAAATACGATCGAGTTTTAAGTTTCCATGCACAACTCTGGGAAATTCGGCAAATCCAACATATTTATACTCACATTTCATATATTTTATTGCCACATTTTACTTTACCGCTTATAGTGAACACATCTGCCTGGGCGAAATTGATAATTATAATCGGATGATCATCATAACCGATTTTTTCTTCTTCATGTCTCAGTCTAAGTGACACGTGTATATTTCTTACATGAATAATAGTTAATAAAACAGACAGGGTCACTAATTTTGATTGCAAAATATAGTACAACCGTTTCAAATGCTTTTCAAATTACAGTACTGTACAAATTAAATTACTGAACTGTGTATAATTAAAATACGCTATATTATACAGTATAATACTGTACCTAAATATTCAATTTTATTTATACAATTTCACAATATTGTCTGAAAGCGTTCGCTGCAGCATCTCCGTGGCACGTTTTATGGCGGTTTATCATAAGCTTTGATGAGTTTATATAACACAAATCTGAATATTGAACAGCTTTAATTAGAACTCTGACAAATTACCAATGCTGCCATACTTTTACACTATGATGTTTGTCATGCTTCATGGATCTGAAGCAGCAACCTCTTCTGTTCCCGTGTTTCTGTTTGACACTAAGAATAGCAAACACAGATTAACGCAATGTGTACTTCAGCACATATAGAGCATACTAAGTTAAACATTCTCCGCTAGAATGACTGGGGATGTTCATAGTTACTTCATTGCCACATGCATACACGATCACTGTCCGGGAGTCTATTAGCATAAGCTATAGCTAACGCCAGCCACAAAGTTTAACGAATAAGACTCCCCTTTGTATCTGTGGATGTAAGACAAGGCAAACATCAAGACAAGCATTTCCATGAACGCAGGAGCTGACGTGCAAAGAGCCCACTGACATGAGAGTTCATGCCTCATTAATAGTAATGTTGTTCGCGAACGAGACGGCTCTTTCAGCCGACTTTTTTTTGTGAACGATGGGTGCCGGCTCCTGTTCAAAAGCCGTTTTATTAATGTTTATAGAATTGTCCGGGTTTTTGAGCTGCCTAAACATTAAGGACGACAGTGGCCCGAATACGTTGTCTTCCGAAAAAGCTCGCTCACGACACAGCATCTTATTTTTAACAAGCTCAAGTCAGGTCACGCTAATCAGCATCAGGTTAAACGAAGAGAGGGGCGGGTTTTTTAAAAAGAGCCGTTTAGGAGCCGAAAGAGCCGGCTCTTCTTGGTGAACTGAGCCAAATGAGCCGGTTTGCTAAAAAGAGCCATTATTCCCACTTAGTAGAGAGAGACACGAGGAAAACAAACATGCAAATGAAAATTATCGCGGCCGGCAAAATTATCGACATCATTATCGTGCAATTAATTGATTTATTGTTTATCGCGATAGACCTAGTCATTTGGCGCCGGTACCAGTTTTATGCCAGTGGAAAACCGACACAAAAGAAGTACCATACTTTCGGTAATTTATGGAAGTACCGAAAGTACGGTACCTGGTGCGGTGGAAAAGCGCCCTTGGACATTTCCCTGGGGAGGTGTATCAGGCATGTCCAACTGGGAGGTGGCCCTGGGACAACTATGGATTAGGTGGCCAGACCAAATGGCAGGGCTATTTGGACAACAGAATGCTGTAATTTCTGACCGCACTAAAAAGCCTTTTATGTCACTCTTGTTTTAATTTGCAATCAACCTAAAAGAAACTTGCATCTTAAAGCTGCCCCCCCCCCCCTTTTCCCCATATTTAATCTCTCATGCCTTATGGAGACCTGGGTGGTGGTTGAAATTGTTCCTCACCCTAATGAAATTGTGATGTTATCTTATAAGTCTGCTAAGACTAGTTAGAACCATAGTAGTAGCAAAGGGTTGTGTTACATCCCAGTAACATCCTACAAAAAGATCATAAATTTATTAGCAAAATAGCTTCAGGATCTGAGCAGGCGAACAAAACAAAAACACCAACTAGAGAGTTTAACTAAATGTGGTGAGCTAATACACAAAAATTCTTGAACTCCCTAGCTAGTCATAAACAGAGCGTTACACTCCCTGCTACCTAACTACTCACAATATATTAAACATGACAAATATGCACAGTTTACAGGAGAGGTCTAGGCGTAATTGAGCACAAAACAGTCTGTGTTGATCACAGAGGAGTTTACAAACGGTTTACAGTCAGTTTTTTTTTTTTTTATCTCCCACTTTGGCCACCCCTGGTGTAGACTCAGTCTTATCCGCAAAGGGCCAGTGTGTATGCAGGTTTTTGGGATAACCTTTACCCCTGTTTTACACTGGATGCGTGTCCGCTGTGGTGCGTTTCCGACACGGCAGCCGCAGGTAATCGCTGCCAATAAAGTCAATGCATCAGTTTACACCAGATCCGCTGCGTTGCGTCTCCGCTACGTCTCTGTTCCGTCACATGTCCGGCAGTCCGTCGAGATGCGCATCAAGTCTATTTTTGACGGATACGGATCAAGAACGTAACACAGAGCGCAGGCGCCAACTCCCCTTCACATCATGGACGACGAAAAAGTTAGTTTTGGAGGTGGAGAAACACGGAATTGTGTACGACCCCAGACATTGTTTTTACAAGGACAATAGTAGAACGGAGAAGGCGTGGAGTGAAACTGCCGAAGTTTTGGGATTTGACAGTAAGTTGAATCTTCCAATTAACTATGCAAATACTTGATTTTTAATTTAAGTAACCTGTACTGTAAAGTACTTGTAAACTCCTAATAAAGTGTTCAGTAACCTACATGGGAGTGACACATTATTTTATCCATAGAAACATAGATAAATGTTATGTTAAATGTTATTCTCCCGTGATCATGTGATCTCGCAAACCAGCGGTGCACTGGATCAGATACGGACCACAAACGCATCCAGTGCGAATTGGCGGACGGCCTCAGACGGAATGGGAATGCAGCTCAGACGGAATGGGAATGCAGCGCAGTCGCAGCGCAGTCGCACCGCAGCGGATACGCATCCAGTGTAAAACAGGGGTTAGGTCAGCTGTTCAAACCCAGGTGTGAGGACTCTTCAGCCAATCAGTCCTCTAATTTGTGACCTAATTAGGGAGTGCAGCGAAAACCTGCATACACACCGGCCCTTTGCGGATAAGATTGGCCACCCCTGGTCTACACATGGTAAATGATGAAAGAGTGGTCTGTTGGGAGGGAACAGGAACAAAATACACACAGACAGATCAGATCTGCAAAATAACTACGATTGTGATTGTAACAGTTTTTTCACAACACCTGTGCATTTCTATTGTCTTTTTAAATTTATTTTTTCTTTATTAGGTGTTGCAATGGACTTGCTGCACATGTCCAGTAAAATATCAAGTTCAATATACTGTTCTGTTCAATATACTATTCCTATTTTCTGTAACATAAATGTTGATAGTCTCAGGTTATCATCATAGTTCTAGGATGGTAGGCTTCTGGAAGCTATCTTCCTTTCTGTAGCACAGCATGCCTCTGCTGTGCACTGTAATGCTTTGTGAGGTTTGGCTCGCATGGCTGTATAAGGGCAAGGGAGTCTGTTCAGTGGGAGGGATACCATCTGATAGTCTTTAAAAGTCTGGAATGCTTTTGCTTTAGTAACACAAATGAAACAAGCAGCTCTTGCCAAGCCAAGCTTCTCTTGCTCTCTTACTCTAACATTTCTCTTGTAGAAAAATGTAGACCAGTGGTTGATGCTGAATGTAGAATTTTGGTGTTAAACATGAGATAAAGCTCTAGGGTGTGACATTCTAAAAAGAAATAGAGGAATTTGACCAAACTTTAATGGCATGGTTTAGAATATATTTCTAAGCTTCTTGTTTGGCCCCTGACAAATTCAAGAGATTGAACATATGAGAGTATATATTTGTTCCCTCTTTTTGATCTGGAACAAGGTGGTGTTAAGTAGTGATAGATGAGATACAACTTCAAAACTGGAATATCAGAAATGCTCTGTTATGGCCTGGTTTAACCTAAAGGGAATACAATAAAACCAATCACCGGGTCGGTTTAAAATTTATGATTTGGCACTTGGAAGGTTTTTGGCTGCATTAATATCCTATTTTTTCAATACTTTTTGGGGGATATTTGATTTACTTACCTTGCTTAAAGGTAACTAACTGCATTGATCCATTTAGCTATTTTTTTATTTAGAATTTCAATAACATAAATTCACCCGTATCAAATTAAAAAGAAAAACGGGCATCTGAAATGAAGTTGAAAATTGATGGCAGTATCCTTTGAAGTTGCAAGCATTGTACCAAGTACCATCAGTTACAGACAGATTTCTTTTTGGATATAATTTTTCTGATTTGGTCATACAGGCAGGTTTCTGTCCCCTTTGTGCATGCATTGTGTTGAAAATTCCACACACAAATCTTATACAAAAAGCCAAAATTAGGGCTGAGAATCTATTTTAAAAAATATAATCACATTGTTTCTATAACACCATGTAACAGTGTTTGTGTCTGTGAAATAACTTTTAGTTCCTGTTAGCTTATAGATCCAAATGATAGAAAATAACTTTCATTTCAAAATAACTTTGATTTTGTGGTCAGGACATCAATAGTTCAGAACACG
>JAOYFF010000027.1:6839953-6851603 GCA_025773925.1 Cryptomyrus ogoouensis
GGGTGCCTCTCCTGAAGCTGCTGCCCCCGCGACCCGAACCCCGGACAAGCGGTAGATGATGGATGGATGGATGGATGTTGACACAGTCTTGATATCATCTTTTTTATGAGACAAATACTACTTGATCCTACTCAAATTTCTAAATTTTTAGTCAAATTTAAATTAAAAATTTGCAGGCATTGCCCTGCGGTGTGTTGGTGACTACCCAGGATTGGTTCCTGCCTGCACCCATTGTTCCCGGGATAGGCTCCGGTCCTCCCTGCGACCCCAGTTGGGATTAAGTGGTTGCGGTGATGGATTGATCTTATAAATGTTGAGATTAGGGTCTCTGTGATGTGGAAATGCAGGGGTTTCATTGGGGACCTTTCTATGGTTTAGTATTGTAAAGGAATACATGGTTAGTGCTAGACGGAAATTGATATCTTTGATTTTGCATGCATTTGCTCAAAAAAAATAAAGAAGGAAAACTTTTTAATCAGAGTATAGCATCAGGTCAATTAAACTAAGCAATGCATAGTTTTATGTATATAAATTGAAATTGATACACTGCTCAAAAAAATTTAAGACTTTAAACACTTTACACATCAGATCTCAATGGGAAAAAAAATCATGCTTGATTTCTATACTGATATGGACTGGGTAATGTGTTAGGAACGAAAAGATGCCACATCATTTGATGGAAATGAAAATCATCAACTTACAGAGGGCTGAATTTGAAGACACCCCAAAAATCAAAATGAAAAAATGATGCAGTGGCTAGTCTATTTTGCTGAAATTTCATTGCAGCAACTCAAAATCATACTCAGTAGTTTGAATGGCCCCCACATGCTTGTATGCATGCCTGACAACATCGGGGCATGCTCCTGATGAGACAAAGGATGGTGTCCTGGGGGATCTCATCCCAGATCTGGACCAGGGCATCACTTAGCTCCTGGACAGTCTGAGGTGCAACCTGGTGGCATCAGATGAACCAAAACATAATGTCCCAGTGGTGTTCTATTGGATTTAGGTCAGGTTAGTGTGGAGGCCAGTTAATGATATCAATTCCTTCATCCTCCAGGAACAACCTGCATATTCTCACCACATTGTCGTGGCATTGTCGTGCACAAGGAGGAACACAGGACCCACTGCACCAGCATAGGGTCTGACAATGGCTCCAAGGGCTTCATCCCGATACCTAATGGCAGTCAAGGTACCGTGGTCTAGCCTGTAGAGGTTTGTGCATCCCTCCATGGATATGCCTTACCAGATCATCACTGACCCACCACCAAACTGGTCATGCTGAACAATGTTACAGGCAGCATAATGTTCTCCACGGCTTCTCCAGATCCTTTTGCGTCTGTCACATTTGCTCAGGGTGAACCTGCTCTCATCTGTGAAAAGCACAGGGTGCCAGTGGTGGACTTGCCAATTCTGGTATTCTATGGAAAATGCCAGTTAAGCACCACGGTGCCAGGCAGTGAGCACAGGGCTCATTAGAGGATGTCGGGCCCTCCGGCCACCCTCATGAAGTCTGTCTCTGTTTGATCTGATTGTGGCCTGCTGGAGGTCATTTTGAAGGGCTCTAGCAGGGCTCATCCTGTTCCTCCATGCAGAAAGGAGCAGATACCGGTCCTGCTGATGGATTAATGACCTTCTATGACTCTGTTCAGCTCTCCAAGAGTAACTGTCTGTCTCCTAGAATTTATTCCATGCCCTTGAGACTGTGCTGGGAGACACAGCAAACCTTCTGGCAATGGCACATATTGACTACCTGTGCAACCTCTGTAGAGTCCAGGTATCACCTCATGCTACCAGTAATGACACTGACCACAGCCAAATGCAAAACTAGAGAAAAAAACAGTCAGAAAAGATGAAGAGGGAAAAATGTCAGTGAACTCCACCTGTTAAACCATTCCTGTTTTGGGGGTCGTCACATTGTTGCCCCTCTAGTGCACCTGTTGTTAATGTCATTAACACCAAAGCAGCAGAAACTGATTGCTTAACTGACCAGATCAATATCCCAGAAGTTTAATTGACTTGATGCTATACTCAGATTAAAAATTCAATTTTTCAATTCAATTTTATTTATATAGTGCTTTTAACAACAGTCATTGTCACAAAACACTTTACATATAACCGGCCCGAACCCCCACCAAGTAAGCCTGAGGCGACAGTGGCAAGGAAAAACTCCCTCTAGCAGGAAGAAACCTTGAGAGGAACCTAGACTCAGAAGGGGACCCCATCCTCCTGGGGAGCATGAAATTGTATTGACATTAATTCCAGTCCATATAGTTTTAAAAGTCCCAGTTGGTTCCATGTAATTATCTCCAAGGAGTCCAGGTGAGGGTTCAGGTGGTGTAGTGTCATCTTGGGATCAGCTTGGAAAAGAGAATATGGAGAAGAGAGTTATTGCTCTATACCTAACCTAACCTCCGGCAGTACTAAAGTAACTGTGGCAGCCTGGCTAAAAGAGAGACCTGGAATGGCAGACTTGCCAATTCTGGTATTCTATGGAAAATGCCAATTAGGCTCTACGGTGCCAGGCAGTGAATACAGGGCCCTAAAAAGAGGATGTCGGGCCCTAAAAAGTGTTCCTTTAATTTTTTTGAGCAGTGTATATATGTTGAAATAGAAATTATTTCTTAGTTGATGATCCACTGTATAAACACAGACATAACAGTCAGTTTTAGTCTAATGGGTGAGTTCTTACACAATGGGTGCATTCTGTTTCAACTGTTTTGATGGAGTTCGAGATCAAACACATATACATACAGTATATAAAGTTTTGTGAATAAATTTTATGAAAATATCAAGTAATTGTCTTCCTAATAAATAGAATGCTGCGTTTTATTTCTAGTAGAAGCCAGGTTAGTTTTTTTCTACCCCTACATTTATAGGCTTATAATATATAAATTATAAAATAAATATTTTTCCCCCAGAAGAGTAGTATGTGGATCATTCCAGAAGTGAATATGCACTTTGTTTTCCATCTAATGTGAATAATATTGATGTTTCATGGATTATGGGTGCATTTTGGTGGAAAACGTTAAAAATATATGCCTCATTGTGCACAACATTATTCTGGAATACTTTAGCGCACACTTTTGTTTCATTTTTTATTCATTTCTGTGCGTTATACCTATCCAAAGTATAACAACAAATTAATGGGTGAGAAAATCAATGCATTTTGTGTTTGTCATGTTCTAAGAGTTAATCTATGTTTTTTTTTTCCTGTTTTTCTTTTGGTCCTGTTTTTTGAGCTTTTCCCCAGTGTTCTTTGTTTAATTCAGTAAACACTTGTTTTTCTCTGAGCCACAAGTGGATCATCTCAAATTAAAAATGTGTGCCGTGGTGTACCATCACACTTTGCACAGTATAAAACCACCTTTCAAGAAAGTACTAAAAGTGCAGGAGATTAGTTTTGCTAAACTAATTTTACTCTCTTACTCTGTCATAAGAAAAATAAAACTTAACAAGCTTTTCCAGGTTAATTATTAATCCCTTTATAGATTATCTATTATATGTTTAAAAATCAGTTTAAAGCATTCTCCAAAACATTCATAATCATTTTCATCCTTGCTGTTTAAATCATTCAAAGACGGGTTTATGTTTTCTAAATACCCCAATATTTATTACATCAAAATCACATTGCTAGGACAACTCATTATATGTGTGCTCCCCTAGTATGTTAAACAAAATACTTGTTTTCTGAGTTTGCAACTGTTTTCAAGGTGGCATTTGTATTATGTTTCAGAGGCAGGCTACTTGCATAACCAATTGACAAAGCGTTGTCCCACCCCAAGTACCGAATTACTTTGTCACTTTTGGTACTGGTACTCGACTGGAAGTCAGTGGATAAGCGAAAACACCAAAACCACCATGCCAAAAGTATGGTATTTGGTGGGGTGGAAAAGCACCTTAAGTGTGTGGCAACGTGGTCAATAACAGGGTTACTGCAAAAAACATTCTACTGTTACTACTGCAGGCAAGTACTGTAGCCACTCAACGAGAAGTCCAGGTGGTTATGTAAATGCATGGATGCACGCATGGATGACCACAGCAGCAATAGCAGAATTGTGTTAATGAGTGAAGACCGATGTTCGGAAAATGGAATAAACACTTTTTTTTTATTTCAGGAACCTTAAGAATCAATTTCTTTGACTGCCTAAAACTTTTGCATAGTAATGTGTATATAAATTGCTTTGCATCCAGAGCTTCTGGGATAGACTCCCCTGCGACCTAGTGTAGGACAAATGATTATAGAAAATGGTGGGCATAGAAGACTAGTGCCTTTCAAGTGAAAAAGGTTTATTGAGGAAACTCTATAAATAGGGCATCCGGTATTCCCTGTGCAAGCAGGAAGTGGCATTCTTTTCTGGGTGATCAACCTCGGATAGCCACAGAAAGTACACACAAAAAACTGGCTTCCTTTTTTCTTCTGCTTTGGCTTCTTTACAGATTAGGCTTTAAGCCCAGCAGGGGATGACTCTCCGGCCCCCTGATTGGGGCAATCTTTAATTGCCAACTGTGCCCCATTGGCTCTTCTTGAAGTCGACAGTGAGGATACCGTGGTTATTGTTCACCTGCATGGTTCTGACCACTGCCTACTGGACCATAGTAGCTGTCATATCACAACATACATTCTGTAACAATACAAGTTACTTCTTTAATAGGTGAAGCACAAAACACATTGTCAGACTTGTTTTTATGAAACAGTGATGCATTACAGAAATCATTGAATGGTCACAAATATACATGATGAGCCACAGGAAATGATCTATCTTGTGTGATCTGTTTTGCTTTACCTGTTGTTCTGTTTCACAAAGAAGGCCTCTTTCTCATCCTCTTACAGCTGCCAATGTAACACTAGGGCAGGAGGTGCATTACTTGATAAGTTATCTGACACAGGGGTTTCATTGTCCCATTCCAATCTTGTTTGTGTGAGAATGACAGCATTGATCTTCCTGGATGCGATACAGCAAGGGAAAGACACCCACACACACACACACACACACACACACACACACACACACATATATATATATATATTTATATATATTTATATATATTTATATACAGTGATACCTTGGTTTGCGAGCATAATTCCGGAAACGTGCTTATAATCCAAAGCACTCGTATATCAAAGCGAATTTTCCCATAAGAAGTGATGGAAACTCAGATGATTCATTCCACAACCAAAAAATATTCATATAAAAATGATTAATACAAAAGGTAAAGTAAAAATACATAAAACAAATTAACCTGCACTTTACCTTGGAAAAGAATCGCGGATGGTGTGAGGGAGACGAGAGAGAGGAGAAGAGGAGGATTATTCGGTAGGACGACTTTCACTATAACGGAATCACTGCTATCTGTGTGCTCACTGGAATCTTTTTCTTTTTGTGCAACTTTAACAAGGAACCTATCCAATGACAGCTGCTTTTGTCTCCTTTTCAATTTCGCGGAAATGTGGACATTGCATTGTCGTTAAACAGATTCATTGCTCCATTGCTACGGCCTTATTCAGATGGCGCTTTTCTACTAAATTTTGACTATATGAGTGATGGACGCCGACTGAGAACAAGCATGGGAGACGATTACCCACAATCCTGCAGCGACAGAGAGAGAAGAACCATCAGCTCAATTGTGATCACGTAACGCTAGGCAGACAAAGCGTATACGTAATACTCGTATTGCAAGACCTTGCTCAAGTTAAAATTTATGAAAAATTTGTGCTCGTCTTGCAAAACACTTGCAGACCAAGTTACTCGCAATCCAGGGTTTTACTGTATATATATATTTTAAACTATATTAAGTATATAATCATGGAGCTATTTTAAACATTAATGAAAACCAGTGAACTTTTCATTCAAGCATTTGTACATTTCAGAGAAGTAATAAGCATGAACATTCCACTGCTTTAAATAATGGGGGAAATATATAATATATTAGTCTTGGGAAGCATTGTGGATCGATGTGGTTGGTATTGCCTCATACCTCCATTGTTAGGAGTTGAAATCTCTAATGGGACCAGGCTGAGGTTTC
Organism: Cryptomyrus ogoouensis; assembly: GCA_025773925.1. Lineage (NCBI taxonomy): Eukaryota > Metazoa > Chordata > Actinopteri > Osteoglossiformes > Mormyridae > Cryptomyrus > Cryptomyrus ogoouensis. Next base: position 6,845,981 of record JAOYFF010000027.1, read on the forward strand.
AGGCTATATACCGGCACTGCCAATGGCTCTGTGGGTTAGGATTCGGTGCCGGTGATGGGAAAGTCTTTGATTTAAACCCTATCGTCAGCATTGGACTTAGTTGCTCCAGGGACTGGCTGACCCTCCTTTTTTAAAATCTACATCACTTTGGATAAAATGGATATGTTAAATAAATAAATGTAAATCCTGGAGCCTGGGGAGTGATGACACTGATGGACATTTAAGAAAGAACCTTAGCCCCAGCTGGTCCAGGGGTAAAGGATGCTGGCTGACACTGAGCTCTACCCCCAAAATCTGCTTTTGCTTGGGTATATGCCTGTGTATGTCATGGAGATCAAGATGAGACATACAAAAACTACCCAATTTTCCTATGGGATAAGTAAAGTATCACTATTCTGTTCATTAATATTGAAAGTTCTTTGGATATTGTTTGCTGAGCTGTATGAAGAAAATAAATTAAAGAACTCAGCTCATTGCACACAAACTTCAAATTAGGTTACATAATGTTACTTTAGTATTTCTAACTATGCTATTTTTTTCTGTATTGTGCTGTAAAAATTAGTAAAGGATGAAAATTACACAAAGCAATACATAAAAATAATTTTCATCATGCATATGTATTTAACTACATTCTATAAAAAATGTTTTTACCTTTTCATTTTTTATATTTACCTTTATTAACAATGGTATCATAATGTTTAAAGTATATAAATTAGAACAAGAAATGAAACATATGTATAATACACTGAAAAAATATACTGTATAATGCACTGGAAAAAAATAAGGAATTGAAGTAAGTATGACATATAGTGTTTGTTTATGTGTTATGCTAATAAATATATTCTTCAGAAACATGTACGGGGAAACATAAATGTATGCAAAAATATATCTGGGTTAAATTGCTGAAAATAAAATATCCATCATAATACAAAAGTTTTAAATCTTGCTCTTATGCTTAGTTGACAGTTAATTAAACTAAAATATGGATTTTAATATTTACTATAGTTGTCACTAATGTTCATTATGTACAAAATGGTACTTTTCATTAAATCATAGCAGAAAGGGTTTGATAAGATCTATGTACTTTTGACACTAGTGATCCATTTAAATAAAATACATATACACATAGTATGCAAGTGCTTCTCAGCTAAGATATAGTTGAACATTTGTACAATATTTTGCTAACTGATTCAAAATAAATTTTAATCACATTTCTTCAATTACATACCATACATATTTAATAATGGCATATTTACTAAAACAAAATGATTACACACATAGTCATTTTATATTAATGATGATTTGATGTATTATTTAGCAACTATTTACGAACTGACTCATTTATCAAAATATATAAATACAGGAAAACTAAGCCAAACTTAATTGAAACATGAAAGAATTATATATTATATTGTGGAATAACCATTGTTTGCAAGCACAGCTGTCAGATGTTTCTTACAGTTGGTCACCAGGATCGCATGCAGGTCAGCAGGAATTTTAATCCACCCCTCTTTGCAGATCTCCTCCAAATCTTTAAGGTTTTTAGGCTGCCACTTGGATACACGCAGCTTAGTTACCTCCATAGGTTTTCTATGGAGTTAAGGTCTGGAGACCGGCTAGGGCACTCCATGACCTTAATGTGCTTCATCTTGAGATTCTCCTTTGTTGCCTTGGCTGTATGCTTAGGGTCGTTGTCTTACTGGAAGACCCATCTGCAATGCATTTTCAGTGCCCTGGCTGAAGGAAGGAGGTTCTTATCCAGAATGTTACAGTATATAGCCCTGTCCATCTTTGGATGTGTGATATGTTAGTGCACATGTATTTGACCTAATTCTTTGCTGGCTTGTAGGGTATCAATTATTTCCCTAGAAAAATGACAAATTGATTTGTACCTGTTACATAATGTTTTTTTCTTGTTTGTTTTGTTTTCTGATGTTAACATAAACCTACCATGGAAATTATAATTTATAAATTATTATAAATTATATTTATAAATTATTATTTCTTTATAAATGGGTCAACTTAGGAATTCAATAGAGGGTCAAATAATTATTTGTCTCCCTCTAACTAAGCTTATGAAAGCTTCTATTCTCCCATCAGGCGTGTAGGTCAAGAAAGCACTTTAAAAGTTATGTGCTTTTGAGTTTTGTGTATTCACCGCAGTCATATCCACAACACATAACCCGAAAAAGAAGTTATGGCTGTTCAAGAAGTTTAATTACTTCATTAAGCAAGAAATGGGGGTTATGCCTCATTGATATTCGTAAAATTAATTTACATTATGAATCTAAAAATGAATTATGAAACTAAAAATGAAAGCCTACTAAACCAATATTTGGTCATTCTCATGAACATGAGAATGCTTTGGCAAAAAGTAAATGTTACAGTGAAATACAGTGTTTGAATTCTGTGCAGAGCAATTGACATTAGCTTAACTAATTTGATATATTAAAATTATGTCATTTGTAGCTCTGATTTAATGATCCCTCAACAATTTTCTCCAAATAGGTAGTACCAGGGGCATCAGGAATAGGGAGAGAGGGGGGGTGGGCATGTCCCCCCCAAAATCAGCAGACTCCCTGTCACTCTTTTTTTCCTCAGCATCTGCCAGGAAAGTTGAGAGTACTGGGCCTGAACACCTCCCTTTGCAACTGGATCCTGGACTTCCTGACTCGGAGACCTCAGTCAGTCAGGATCAGTAAGAACATCTCCAGTACCACCACATTGAGCACCGGGCCCCCCCCCCAGGTCTGTGTGCTCAGCACTCTGCTGTTCATGCTGATGACCCACGACTATGCAGCAATGCACAGCTCAAACCACATCATCAAGTTTGCTGATGATACAACCGTGCTGGGTAAGATCAGTGGGAATGATGAGGTGGCATACAGAGAAGAGGTGCAATGCCTTAACAGACAGGTATGGAATCAATAACCTGTCTCTGAATGTGAACAAGGAGATGGTTTTTGACTTCAGAAGTGCATACTGTGACCACTCTCCGCTGAACATTAACAGATCCCCAGTGGAGATTGTCCAGAGTACCAAGTTCCTTGGTATTCACATTACGGAAAACCTCACGTGGACCCCCAACCCAGCTCCATTGCCAAGAAAGCCCAGCAGTGTATCTATTTCCTGCTGAGACTGAGGAGAGCGCACCTTCTCCCCCAATTCTCACCACATTCTACAGAGGTACTATAGAGAGTACACTGTGTTGCTCCATCATGGCATGGTACGAGAATTGTTCCGCTTCAAACTGCAAGACCCTACAGAGGATAGTGAAGACAGCAGAAAACATCATCGGGGTCTCTCTCCCCACTGTTGCAGACATTTACACCTCACACTGCAGCCTCGAAGCCACCAGAATTGCGGACGAGCCTACACACCTCTCCCACACCCTCTTCTCCCTCCTTCCGTCTGACAAAAAGTTCTGTAGCATATGAGCCTTCACTACCAGGATGGGAAACAGTTTGTTCCCTCAGGCCATCAGACTTATAAATCATAACTGAATCACAAACTGTATTTCATATGCCATTTATTATATACTGCACAATCCCTGTCCTGCTGCTGCTATTGTTTGCACTTTTATTTATTTGCTATTTATTGCGGTCTTGCTGCTAAAATACAGTATATGTCACAATACTGTATCTGCAATAATACTATTTATTCAAATATCCATTCAAACCAGCATGGTTATTACTGTTGACTGTACTGTATGTTGTCTTGTTCTGTAAATTTCACTTGTGTATTGTCTTGTTTCTGTCCTTTTGTTCTTCTTTGTGCACCTTGGTGCTGGAGGAACAGTGTTTCTTTGTGTATATGACTGAAATGACAAATAAACCAACTTGACTTAACTTGATTTGATGGGAGAATAGACCCCAAAATACATATCTAGCCCAAGGGTGCATAAACCCAAAAGGGTTTTAAATAGTTGAATTTTTACATATTAAAGTTGATCTATATAACATTTTCTTGTTTTGTTGGAGAAAATATTCTCTGATCCTTTAATGAATCTAGTAATTCACTCATCTGTGACTTTGAAACCATGAAAGTATATGATTATGAGATGGTTTATTCATATATCAAAATTGCATGTACTTATATATTCATATGCAAGTATGTAATAACAAAAAAAGATGTTGAACATTTTCTGTAATTTATAGTCGTTGTTTCGCCATTCTCCACTGGGCCATCTTCAAGCCACCTTCAATGTAAACCAATAACAATAAAGTAAATAAACCAAGAAATAATATGCTCATGGTAATTATGCATGGTTTTATATATATATATATATATAAATTATGCATGGTTTGATAATGGTTTGATATATGCCTGTATGACTGCTAAGCAAATAATGTATCCATTCAATCTTAAAACACTGTCTTTGTCACTCAGTTCCAGATACAGAAGCTAAAATACTGACTTCAATATTAAGAAGCTTAAATATATGTGGAAGTCTTGTTTACAGTTGGTTTAAAAAGTTGCTGCTTATCTACTTATTCGTAGTAAAAAGAGAGATCATAGGTATCATATCTCCCCTCTCTTCATTGACTTCTGGTGGGATTCAGGATTAGGTAAAAAAAAAATGGGTTAGCCCCATCAAACACTGCACAGTTACTTCACTTTTGAACTAGCTCTAGATCACTGCGGTCTCCCAGTCAGTTCCTTTTAGCCAAACCAAGCATCCATTTACAGACTAGGGGGTTGATTCTCCCATGCACTTAAGTCAAAAAAGCATGTAGTTGTGTATTTTGTTAACTTAAGCGTATTCTCCCTTCAACTTAAGTCTGGAGATTAAGTGCACTTAAGTGGGTGGAGAAACAAAAGAGTAAAAAAAAAATAAGTTCATAGGAAGTTGTGTGTTTGTGCAATCCTGGCTACAGTGCATATACTTGAGCTCCTGCAAGAGTGGAGCAGACAGTGATGCTCTCATCTTCATATACTTCAACTGACTAACATGGAATGCAATGCATGTTTTTGGATGGATCATGAAACTCTCCGTTTTGAATTCCGAGTCATCCTACATTTTTGTACACTTATATACACTTTCTTGCACTGCACCCACCAGGCCTGGAATCCCCAGTGGAAGTACCTGGCCAGGACAGTCACCAATTTGGTAACCATTTTATGCTTAATGAGGTTCTGTGTGGACTTTTAGTAGTAGTGATTAGCAGCTGGCTTGGAATAAGACATTGCAGCCTACGTTGCAATTTATTACATTATTATTTTATCAGTAATGCATTCTAAACTTTCCGTCCATGCTACTACTAACACTAATATTTATACCATATTTATCTGTTAGGTGTTTTTGCTTATTTACAGAATTATTCAGAAAATATAGAAGAAAAGCAGAATGATTCGAAAGAGGCACATGGGACTGTCCCCAGGTGGGCCCACCACCTGCAAGGGGAATGTCAGGGGTTCAGTGCATTGTGGATCGGGAGGCAGCCAAGTGAGACCCTGGCGGTCTGATCCCCGGCTGACAAAACTGGCTTTCGAGACATGGAATGTCACCTCTCTGGTGGGGAAGGATCCTGAGCTTGTGCGTGAGATTGAGAGATATCGACTAGATATAGTCGGGCTCACCTCAACGCATAGCATGGGTTCTGGAACCAATCTCCTGGAGAGG
>JAOYFF010000027.1:6934247-6947550 GCA_025773925.1 Cryptomyrus ogoouensis
GGCGGGCAGCGGGGGAGGGGGGGGGGGGGGGGCGGGCGCGATACTTTGCTGGGCGGGGATTCAAACCAGCAATCTTTCAATTACAAGTGTGCTTCCCTAACCATTAAGCCACCACTGCCCACAGACAATGACTCTATCCTTTAAACTATTACAGTATACTAAACATATTACAATGTGCATTCTTCTGTTCTTTTATTTTTACTATTTTATTATTTAATTATCGGTTTATTTTTCTTCTCTCACTCAGACCTAAGACGCTCAGAATGAGTACATTGTTTGTGTCTTTGTACCCATATTCATCTTTACTGTTGTTCTGTATCGAGTTTCATTTATGTCGAATAGGTTGGTTGTGGAACTGAATCAGTCTTTATCAGTCACGTGTTTGCACTGTCTGACGCGCCCCCATTCACCATTTTGAGTGTATTGCAGATGTAAACACTAGGAAGAATGGAGAAGAAAAAGGAGAATAAGAAGATACCGTACAAAGAAAAACTTACTAAGGATGCCAGGGATCGGTATTTGACTAAATTGTCTAAATTGTATGACCTCACAGCAAAACAGCAGAATTCCAACGCAACATTGCTGCCTCCAACTTCATCTCTGGATATAACAAACTACTTTGTTTACAGTATCAGCGCTTACACATATGAACAGTTCAAAAACTATAAACCTCTTGAACACGGACATTTCATCAATGGCTAGCTGCAGGATCTGTTCACAATTCGAATCCAGGACTGCGACAACACAAAGGTAAGCTAACTTGTAATCAAGTTAAGTTATTAGTAATTATAAGGTGAAGTTAACTGTAATCATGTAGACAGCCTTACAAATGAAGCATAATATATGGAATAATTTAACACTGTGGTAATCTGTTGTTGTCTATTTATGTGTTTTCTACAGGTTTTGCACTCCCAGCGCCTGACTGACAGTCCTCTCAAGCTATGGGCCATCATCGAGCCATCAGGAGCTATATCTTCTGCTCACTGAACTTGTACAGCTGGGTTAGCAGAGACATGCACACATGTTGCAGCTATGTTGTTTAAGCTGATTGGCGGTCGTAAGATGCAGAGAGACAGTAACAGTAACAGGACAACCTGCATACTGGATGATACCAAGCAACATCAGTAAAGTGGAAACAGAAGCAGGACGCAAAATGGACTTCGTTAAAAGAAGAAGCCTTGACAAACTCCTGAATGGTGAGGCAGCAAACATGCCTGCTCTAAGGACTGCAATAAACAATTTTACATTCCACATTTCCACACAGGATTCGTTAGCTCCTCTACCTTCTGTCCATATCCTTTTTTCCAAGTGGGAAACTAAAGCCAACATCTTATGTTGTGGTCCACCTTTCTGCCAATTATAACATGTGACTTAGTATTTCACACAGTGTCCCATTTTACCTGTTATGTCACGTTTTAGGCGAGCAGGCAGACGAGTCAAGCCGTGAATACGGGTAGAAACGAAGTTTGAGGACGACACACTGACAGGGGAACACACGGCTTTACAACATCAATGACCGATCTGGGGAAAACTAACTCAGACGCGGACTAAATACACAAGACAAGCAGAAAATAACAGGCAACAGGTGATCACAATCGGGAAGTAACACGAGGTAAATGAGGGGGGCGTGGCACACATGAGGATTGGACGAGCTGGGCGTGACAGAACTGGGGAGGCGCACCTCTGGGGAGAAGATGGATGAGACGTGACCAGGGACTCTGGACCTGAAAAACAAGACCAAAAACATCAACGAAGGAACAGAACAGAAACACAGAACAAGCACAGAGGCAACAGCCACGACAACACCTGACAAAGAACGGGAAACGCAGACAGGCAGATGAGGAAGGGAGACACAGGGGGAACACCAACAGGCGGAACAAAAGGGCGAGGAGTGAACGTGGGAGGCACAGAGGGACAAGGAGCAGAAACAGGAGGGACAAAAACAGGAGGCAGAAAGGTGAAGGGCGGAGGAACAAGGGGATCCCGAGGGAGCCACGGCGGGCGACAGGCGGCAGCTGGAGGGGCTGCAGGCGACCGGGAGGAGGGAGCAGGAGGGGACCACAAAGGGGGTAAGAAGACAGGTCGAGGGACAGACGGAGGAGTCGAGGAGGGAGGAGGGGGAGCCGCAGGCAATCGACGAGTCGATGCCGGGGAACCCGCAGGCGACCAATAAGGCGTCAGAGGCGGGACCGAGGACCGTTGACGAGGCGTCGGAGGGGGACCCGCAGGCGACCGCCGATCCGGAACCAAAGGACCCGCAGGCGCCCCCCGAGCCCCAGCCAAGGCGAGCGAGGGCAAGCCATGGGGCAGGGTGGGCGGGACCCGGTCCCTACGTCTGTGTCCCCTCACCTTACAGGACACTGAAAGGCAGGGACTAGACCATAATCCACCGCGCTGAGGCGGTGGTGGATGAGTCCTCCCCTTGATGGGGTCCATCAGGGAAATCCCCGAGGGTCCCATTCGAGCTCCTTCTCTCCTTCCGTTCAGGAAGGAGGAGCGATGGTCAAGCAGTCCGGGACCTCCTCGGGGACACGAACTGGGGTTCCGGGATCAGGTGTAGGAGGGTTTGGAGCAGGGTCAGGGATTGGGACGGGTGGAGCCGGAGCAGGAGCGTCAGTCATGGGTGACGCCGGAACCAGAGGCGAGGCCTCGGGTGGAGCAGCAGCCGCAGCAGCAGCCACCTCAGGCGGCAGTGTAGAAACCACCGACTCTGGACCAGTAGGGGGCACCGCAGCAGATGCCTCGGGCGAAGCAGGAACTGCAGCAGGAACTCCTGGCTCAGGGCCTGCAGGGGACGCTGCAGCCGGAGCCTCACTGAGCGGTTTGGTAGCCGCTGGAGCCTTGGACGCCGGAGCAGCAGCCAGAGGCAGGACCTCGGATGCCGCAGGGGCCGGAGCAGCAGCTGGAGGTGGGACCTCGGACGCCACAGGGGCCAGAGCAGCAGCCGGAGGTGGGGCAGCAGGAGCCTCAGACGCAGGCGAAGCTGCAGGTGTTGTAGCAGGCGGAGGCGGAGTAACAGGTGGCGCTGGGACCTCAGGCACGGGTAGAGTTGGAGCTGCAGGTGGCGCCGGAGCATCAGCCGGCGAGACAGGCAGGAGGACTGTGGGTGTAGCGGCGGTGACAGGCAGGAGGGCTGCGGGCGTAGCGGTGGCGACGGGCAGGAGGGCTGCAGGCATAGTGGCAGGCAGAGGCAGAACTGCAGCAGGAGCCTCGGGCGTGGCAGCAGGGAGCTCGGGCAGATCAGGCAGATCAGATGGGTCGGGTGCCCGTGGGACAGGCAGGACAAGAACGTCTGGTGCCGGCGGGACAGGCGGGTCAAGCATGGGAGCCAGGGTTGGCACCTCACGAGCAGGCGCTGCCCCTTTTAGGAACCGTGGGATTCGCGGGATGGCATCCCATATTGCCCTGGCCCCTTTAAGGACCAGCTGAGTTCCCCAGAAGGGGGAAGCTGCCCGCGAAGGCAGCTTTGCGGCGGCGGTTATGTCCGGGGTGACGGCAGCAGCCTCTGTGGGACATACCTCTGGGCACCGGGTTGAGAGGTACTCCTCTGGAGCAACAATGAGGTAAGCGGGAGATAGGGAGGCAGCTCCCAGGTGAATCGCGGGCGTCTCCGTTCGTCTCCGGCTTTTCTTCTTCTTTTTCCCTGACCTCGGGATCCCCTCGGGCAGTTCCGTCAGTGGATCCAAAGGCAAACCTCCGTCTGCAGCTACCCGCCATCGATTTGCCTCTGCCGCCATGCTGCGGAGCTGCTGCAGGTTGAGACGCACTTCCTCCGCCAGGAAGGCGTCCTTCGTTGGGGAAATCCTCATTAGGATTTCCCTGGTATGAACAATCTTGGGCTGCTGGATCCAGTAACCCGCCTCCGCTATTAAAGCGCTATATTCAGCTGTGGTGAGCTGAAGCGTCTTCTTCCTGAGATCGGTCATTCTGTTACGTTGCGTTCTAGGCGAGTGGGCAGGCAGAAGAGTCGAGCCGTGAATACGGGTAGAAACGAGGTTTATTGAGGACGACACGCTGACAGGGGAACACACGGCTTTACAACATCAATGACCGATCTAGGGAAAACCAACTCAGACACGGACTAAATACACAAGACAAGCAGAAAATAACAGGCAACAGGTGATCACAATCGGGAAGTAACATGAGGTAACGAGGGGGGCGTGGCACACACGAGGATCGGATGAGCCGGGCGTGACATTACCAAAGATAATGCCGCACGCAAATGCTTGCTCTTGAGTTGTATACAACCAAAATGCCAATTCGACCCACAATTCTCCTCCCCACTGCTTCATGTTTGGTGCTGAATGTGTTGGAGGTACAGGTCACCCCCAGGCTCCCTATACGGGCTGAACCTTGTTATCCTCTGTGTCTGTGATTGGAAAGTCAACTGTTCAGACCTGGCCTGAATAGAATACTTACATCTATACATCTATAGGCCCTTGAGCAAGGCCCTTAATCCCCAGCTCCATGGGTGCCACTGCAAGTGGCTGCCCTTCACTGCTAAGCTTACTCTCACCTACAAACACTATATTGTCAAAACCACTGGGACACCTGCCTTTACATGCACATGGACTTTTAATGACATCCCATTCTTGATACATAGGCTTTAATATGGAGTTGGGCCACCGTTTGCAGCTATAACAGCTTCAACTCTTCTGGGAAGGCTGTCTACAAGGTTTAGGAGTGTGTTTATGGAAATTGTTGACCATTCTTCCAGGAGAGCATTTGTGAGGTCAGGCACTGATGTTGGACCAAAAAGTCATCCCAAAAGTGTTCTATTGGGTTGAGGTCAGACAGAGAAGTGTGATTCGTCACTCCAGAGAACATGTCTCCACTGCTCTAGAGTCCAGTGGTGACGTGTTTTACACCACTGCATCCCATGCTTTACATTGTGATGTAAGGCTTGAATGCAGCTGCTCGGCCATGGAAATCCATTCCATGAAGTTCTCTATGTACTGTTCTTCAGCTAATCTGAAGGCCACACAAAGTTTGGAGGTCTGTAGCTATTGACTCTGCAGACAGTTGGCGACTTCTTTACACTGCACCTCAGCATGCAGTGTCCTCACTCTGATGTTACGTGGCCTACCACTTTGTGGCTCAGTTGCTGTTGTTCCCACTTTGTAATAATATCATTATCAGTTGACCGTGGAATATTTAATAGCGAGGAAACTTCATGAATGGACTTATTACACAGGTACACAGTACCACGCTTGAATTCACTGAGCTCCTGAGAGCGACCTATTCTTTCACAAATGTTTATAGAAGCAGTCTGCATGCCTAATTGCTTGATTTTATATACCTGTGGCTATGGAAATTAGTGGAACATTTGAATTCAAATGAATTGGAGGGGTGTCCCAATACTTTTGCGGCAAAAATTAAAATTTAATTTTACATATTTTGTTTAATGACATCCCATTCGACACATTTTATGATAATGCATGATTTGTACCACTTCGTTTCATGACCCAAATCCCAGGTTCAGTTTTATGTAGATTGTGAGCGATTTCCACTAGCTCAGAATAGGATACATGAAGAAAATCAAGGTGACCAAAACTGTCAATTTTACCATTTTAGCAAAGAAGTGCTTTTTGTTTTTCTACAAGGAGTTTTTATTTAAATGTCTGTATATTTTGATTAAATGATTAATGTGTTTGTATTTTCTTATTTTTTCTTATTATTTGGCAAAAATGTATGATAATTTTTTGACTGGAACCAAAATCATAATTTTTATACCATTTCTATGTGAAAACACTTCCCACTTTATGAGTTCTCGATAAAGAGCAATAATTTGGAACGAATCAGCTTGTAAAGTTGAGAACTACCTGTATATATTTCTGGTCTCATACTTCTTTGTACAAACCCCATTTCCAGAAAAGTGGAACACTTTCTAAAAATGCAATAAAAACTAAAATCTGTAATTTGGTACTTCACTTGAACACGCAAAAGGACAAGGAAAAGATTTGCAGTGTTTTCACAGACAAACAATTCTTTTTGTTAAACATAAACAAATTTAGAAATTGATGCCTGCGACATACTTAAAAAAAGTTGTAACAGAGGCAAGTTTACCATGGGGTCACATCCCCAATTCTTTTAATTACATTTCTCAATCGTTAGGGAACTGACTAAACTAATTGTTGCAGTTTTGCAAGTGGATTTTTTTCCCATTCTTGCTGTATACAAGACTAGAGCTGCTCAGCAGTCTGTGGTCACTGTTGTCTGATTCTCCACTTCATGATGCACCAGACATTTTCAGTAGGAGACAGATCTGGACTGCAGGCAGGCCAGTCAAACAGTCAAGCCTATCTATGAAGCCACACTTTTGTCATTTGTGCAGAATGAGGTCTGGCATTGTCCTACTGAAATATACATGGAGTTCCTGGGAAAAGACGTTGTCGTGACGAGAGCATATGTCTCTGTAACATTTCAATGAAAGCCTCCACACCAGTGGTGCCTTTGCATATATACAGATCCCCATGCCAAGTGCAATGAGGCACCCCCATACCATCACAGTTGCTGTATTTTGCACTTTTCATTGATCTAGATGGTCTTTTTCATCTTTGGCAAGTAGAATCCGACGTCCGTTTTCATCATAAACAAGCTGAAACATGGACTCATCTGACCACAGAACATATTTCCATTGTGTTTCAGTTCATCATTCATTTCAACATGGCGGCGCACAGAGACACAGCGGCTCGGTGCTCTTCGGTGTGGCTGTTCGTGTGTGTGTTCTGCGGGCTCTTGATGTACTTCTACTTGGCGAATATCATCTACAGCCGACATGATGTCCTAAGTATAGGCTTTCGGAGCGAGGAACGGGTTACAGCCGAGTTTCTCTGTTCACATAACATTCCGGCAGACATAGCTAGGACTCCAGGCGCTCCATGGTTGATCATCCCGGCGAACAGGAGGTGGCGGCGCAGGGAGAGGAAGCAAAAGCGGGGCTGCACAGCCGGCGCGCTAGCGAGGCTACGTAGGAAGCCGAATAAACCACTGCTTCCCAGCATCTTTCTCGCTAACGCGAGGTCCCTCGCAAAGAAGATGGATGAGCTGGAACTGCAGATTGTAACGACCAAAATCATCAGGGACAGCTGCATTCTGTTAATTACAGAAACCTGCCGTCATTCACTCATCCCGGATGAGGCTATTGGGCTAGCGGGCTACACAGCATATCGGCAGGACAGGACTAAGGACTCCGGTAAGAGCAAAGGAGGGGGATTATGCATTTATGTGAACAATAGCTGGTGTACCAATGCCATGGTGATAGCCAGCCACTGCTGTCCGGACCTGGAATCTGTAACTGTTAAATGCAGGCCCATATACCTCCCGCAGGAGTTCTCGGTCATCCTGATAACTGCTGTGTATATACCACCTGATGCTAATGCTAACGTGGCTGTCGGACATTTGTATGACACCATCAGCAAACAACAAAGCATGTATCCTGAGGCTGTTTTCATCATAGCTGGGGATTTTAACCATGCGTATTTAAAGGCAGTGCTCCCAAAATTTCATCAGCATGTAGAATGTGCAACCAGGAGACCTAATACACTGGACAAGGTGTATACCAACATCATACAGAGCTACAGGGCTAAGCCGCTGGCTCACCTTGGCCTGTCGGACCATATATCTCTGCTGTTAATCCCTGCTTACTCCTCCCTTAGGAAAATAACTCTTAGCATTACAAAGACTGTTACAACATGGCCTGAAGATGCCTCTCTCCAGCTGCAGGATTGCTTCGAGAGAACCAGATGGGATATCTCTGAACATCAGGACCTGGAGGAATACACAGCGGCAGTCTTAGGCTATATTAAGTTCTGTACGGACACTGTCACTGTGGATAAGTATATACGGGTCTATCCCAATCAGAAGGAAAGAAACTCTGCGTTCAGGTCTGGGGATGGGGCACGATACAGTGCTGCCAGAGCCAACTTGAAAAGGGGCATTAAAGAGGCTAAGGCAGCATACAGGAAGAGGATAGAGGACCAACTAAGCAGTAACAACACCAGGCAAATATGGCGGGGGGATCAGCATGTCACTGGTTACAAGTCCAGCAACCTATCTGCTGCAGAGGGTAAAGCTTCACTGTCAGAGGAGTTAAACAACTTCTTTGCCTGCTTCAACGTGTACGCCAAGGAAAATCCATTATATCCACCCACCAGCAACGGCAACACACTAACGTTGGAGGAGTGTGATGTGAGGCGTACACTGAGAGCAGTGAATATCAGGAAAGCCCCAGGACCTGACGGGGTGACTGGACGAATGTTGAGAGTGTTGTACAGACCAGTTGGCACACTGATTGTTATGAAATGTTTCAAGAAGCTTGTGCGGAGTCATATAATTGCCAGCCTACCACCAGTTATGGATAAGTGCCAATTTGCATACAGGGCCAACAGATCCACAGAGGATGCGATTGCTACAGCTCTCCATGCTACCCTGACCCACCTAGAGCAGTGCGGGAGCGAGGCTTCTCTTTGTGGATTTTAGCTCAGCTTTTAACACCATATTGCCCCAAAAATTGGTATTCAAACAGACTGTCCTAGGTCTTTCACCATCCATGTGCTATTGGATTCTGGACTTCCTGTCAGGTCGCTCCCAGAGGGTCAGAGTAGGCCCACACACCTCCACAGCTCTCAGCCTAAGCACTGGCTCCCCACAGGGCTGTGTGCTGAGCCCCCTGCTATATACACTGTACACCTATGACTGCACCCCTGCCCACCCCAGCAATACTATAATAAAGTTTGCAGATGACACCACGGTGATTGGACTTATCTCCAGGGGGGAGGAGTCGGCTTACAGGGATGAATTGGAGCAGCTGTTTAGGTGGTGCAAGGACAACAGCCTGGTCCTTAACACCGAAAAGACAAGGAGCTGATTGGGGACTTCAGAAGGAACAAAACAGACATCCAACCACTCTACATCAACGGAGACCGGGTGGAGAGGGTCTCAAATTTCCGGTTTCTGGGCATCCAGATTGAGGAGGACCTGACCTGGAGCGCCAACACTACGGAGCTGATAAAGAAGGCACAGCAGAGACTCTACTTCCTGAGACTTCTTAGGAAGAGCCACCATTCCTAGAAGTTGTTGGTAACCTTCTATCGCTGCTCCATTGAAAGCGTACTAACTTACTGCATGCATGTGTGGTATAATAGCTGCACAGTTGCAGAGAAGAAGGCGCTCCATAGAGTCGTCACTACAGCTCAGAAAACTACTGGTTGTACTCTCCCCACCCTACAAGAACTTTATGTATGTATGAAATAAAACAAGGACAAACCGGTTAAAAAACAGTTTTTATCCTAAGGCAATTATGCTAGTGAATGCTGAAATGAAATGATATAATTTCTGGTGTTATCGAAGAAAGGGGTGTGGGGGCAAAGGAGGAGGGCCCAGAATGAATGTATGATGATTTACGTATTTATTAAGTTATCTTGGATGAATGTTGTATAGATAAGGCATGACAATAAAGTTATCTATCTATCTATCTATCTATCTATCTGTCTGTCTGTCTGTCTGTCTAATCTTCTCGCTCAACACATTACGCTGCTGCATCAAGAAATGCTCTCTGAAACTGTATTATCCAAAGTGGAAGCCATACAGGAATGTTGTGTAGAAACACTGGTTAGTTCTCTGGGCCCAAGCTCATCTGAGAATAGATAGAAAGAAAGAAAGAAAGAAAGAAAGAAAGAAAGAAAGAAAGAAGGAAAGATAGATAGATAGATAGATAGATAGATAGATAGATAGATAGATAGATAGATAGATAGAAAGAAAGAAAGAAAGAAAGAAAGAAAACTTTATTAATCCCTCAGGAAGGTTCCTCCAGGAAATTCAGTTTCTAGTAGCGACATAGCACCATGCAACATACAAATAACATACAGTTACACATAATACAATTAGGAAATCAAAGATAAAAGTATAGGGAGAAGTAATAAATAGCGGTGGGGTGATGGTACTAATAAATAATTATTGCATTTTATATTGGTCTATTGTACAGTCAATTACATGTCCTTCTGTCCCCCCTCCTGCTCCCCCTCCTGCACCTCAATGAGGAGTTGAACAGTTTGATGGCATGTGGGACAAAGGAATCCCTAAGTCTGTCAGTTCTGGATTTGAGGAGTAGCATCCTGTCACTGAGCATACTCCTCTGGTTTTTAATGACAGTGTGCAGAGGGTGCCTGACATTATCCATAATGGCCAGCAGTTTGTTCAGAGTCCTTTCCTCTGCCACTGTGGCCAGAGTATCCAGCTTCATGCCGACAACAGAGCCAGCCTTCCTGATCAGTTTTTCCAGCCAGGATGAGTCCTTTTTCTCTGTGCCGCTCCCCCAACACACCACACTGAAGAAAAGGACACTGGCCACCACAGACTGGTAAAACATCCACAGGAGCTTCCTGCAGATGTTAAAGGACCGCAGCCTCTTCAGGAAGTACAGCCTGCTTTGGCCCTTCTTGTACAGGTGCTGTGTGTTGTATGTCCAGTCCAGTTTATTGTCCACCCACAACCCAAGGTACTTGTAGTTGTGCACCACCTCCACCTCCTATCCCCTGATCTGAACTGGTTGTGGACAATGATTTCCCAAAGGATTCCTGAGCCCATGCGGCTATGTCCTTCACAGTAGCATAATGGTTTCTAATGCAATACTGTTAAGGGCTCAAAGGTAACGCACATTCAGCAGCGGTGTCTGCCCTTGGCCTTTATTCACAGAGATTTTTTCTGACTCCCTGAATCTTTTCACAATATTATTAACTGTAGACAGTGACAGACCTACATTTTTTTGTATCTTGCACTGAGAAACATTGTTTTTAAATTGACAGATAATTCTCTCAGGAAGTTCAGCACAATGTGGTGAGCCACGACCCATCTTTGCTTGCAAAGACTGAGCCTTTGCTGGATGCTCCTTTTATACCCAATCTTCATACACATACCTGTTAACCTGCTACTTGAGGAACCTGCCGGAATGTTACTTGCATGGCCTTTTCAGTCTTACTTTGCCTCTGTCCCAACATTTTTGGAGTGTGTTGCAAGTATCAATTTCTAAATTTGTTTATGCTTAACAAATAGAATTAAGTTTGTCTGTGAAAACACTGAAAATATTTTCTTTGTCCTTTTGCCTAAAGGTTCAATGAAGTACCAAATTACAAATTTTAGTTTTTATACCATTTTTAGAAAGTGTCCCAACTTTTCTGGAAATGGGGTTTGTATATTATGTACATATGTATATATATTAGGGATTGTAAGATTCACTGTTTCATGAAAGTTCATGAAGTGATTGCCCCAATTTAAAAAGTGTATGCTGGATACATTTTGGAGTTAAACATGGGATGCATTGTTTTTATTATTTTTTATTATTTTATTATATTTACATCAGTAGAATCCTATGTATTAATATGTAATACTTACTGAATTACAATACTAGAGACACAAATATGTTAAGTAAAAAAAAAACACTTTTTAGTCATTTATTTATTTAATGAAGTCCCAATAATCCCGCCATAAAGAAGGACCAAAGGAATCACAATAGGGGTTGCAGCTGACACTAAAATAAATGTAATCTTGGTAAGTGGTATTTCTTGTTTTATGTAAGGTGGTTTTATATTGCATGTTGTATTATAATCATATCATCTCGCATACATATCTTTAATGTTTCAGATCGTTGGCAATGCATCGAGATGTATGTCAGTTCGACCTCAGTGACAAAGATGCATATCCCTAATTTCTATGGACCGCTCAGTGTGTATTTCAGTTTATGATGACAGGCATGGATGGCTGAAACTTTGTTAGGTTTCTATAATGTGATGTCTCCTCCAGTCCATAAGGGGGAGCGGGGTTGCATAGTCACTGTGGATGCACTCGTGGCCTTCAAGTCACCCTGGAAGTGCTACTAGTATCAGTAACCTGACTGAACTTCGACCCTAATCTTGTTTTTTGTTGGTTTCAGTCTTCTAGGTTTCCATAGAAAAAAGAAATAGGGGTTCTGAAAAACATAAATAGGTGCAACCATTCTTTCGAAAAAAAAGAGTTGCTTTTGAAACATCAAAATATTGCATCAGAGTGGCATCTAGTGGCCAAATGGTGTTCAAATTGTTTTGCAAGCATACTCGATATGGGGTACGTTTTCCAAAACTATAGTTAGCAACTTACGAGTTATCTGGCTAAGGAAGTGTTTCATGATACAACCCCCTAGACTAGTGTATCTCAAGATTGGGATCCCTAGACAGTCCACATTTTGCTCTCTCACAACAAATATTTGGACTGTCTGGCAGGGAGCTGGGAGAGAACACAGGTTCTCTCAACCTGGTCCCCGAGGACCAGGATGAGAAACACTGCTCTAGATGATACAGCCTACTGCACACCTAGGCTACATTAAAAAAAAAAATGTATAAGTAGAAGGAGTACAGTATAGTACGGTAAATATATTAACCAGTAACATAGTAGTTTATATCATTATCAAGTATTATACACTGTATATAATTGTATATATCATATATGTTATGTACAACTGGCAGCAAAGTAGGTTTGTTTATACCAGCATCACAACAAACGCGTGAGTAATGTGTTGCTTTATGGTGTTACAACAGCTATAACATCACACGGGCGATAGGAATTTTTCACCTACATTACTGTGTCATCTAATGGGATCACTGTCATATATGTGGTCCGTTGTTGAGTGAAACGTTGTAACGCGGCATATGACTTGTACTTGGTTTATGTTGGCCTCAGCTCGGGCCTACCCTGGGTCCCGCCCCACCTCAGATACAAGGCTATTTGTTAGTGGGTTAAAAGATTTTTATTATTAAGTTCTAATTTGTGAGAGTGCTTCTGCAATGGAATATAGTGAATGGTAAAACATTTGAAGTGGGTCTAAACTTGCATACAAAGTAGCCTGTCTATAAAACACTCTGCAAGTAAGTCCTGATGGCCTTGAATCCTGAGGATAAATTGACAGATAAAATCTTCTCTCAGCACAGCTGTAGGTGCCCAAAATAAGTGCAGTATATAATGTAACACGTCTACCATAACGTTAAATTGTACAGTAGATTCTACATCCCCCATAAACCTATTTAGAAGCTTAAAACTCCAAATAGTCTGTGTAAATGCTAGTGATGCTGTTCTGTACACTGCAGTTACTACCTGTGATTGTGGACCCAATCCAATTACAGTTTTTCTCAGTCGCTTTCATGCAATTTCCTCATCAGAAACACCATTCTCATTACTCTAAATGCTGTTCTCAAAATAGTTCATGCATTTCTCCTAACACTAAATCACCTGTGCAGAAGCTACTAAAACAATCAAAACCTTGTGCATGTGTGTC
>JAOYFF010000027.1:6947869-6958493 GCA_025773925.1 Cryptomyrus ogoouensis
ACGCACACAAATATAGTTTGGCTTTTTGCAGAAACACAATGAAGCGCAAACTTGGGTGCAACACTACACAACCTTCTCACTGCTGACGCTTTCCCGTCATCGCATTCCATTCGCCTGAGGTCATGTTTTCGAAAAGGAGTCCTCGGTTTATTTTATACTGTGCCACTGGAAAGAGTGTAAATATAAAACACGGCTTTAACATTGTAAATCGAGTTAAGTAATTAGAAGTAAATACATAGTAGATTATGCTATATGTATAAGATAGGTTCTTTCCAAAACGTGTTGGAAAAGGTTTAAAAAATAAATCCGCGGATGTATACTTTCGCTGCTTGACGACAGGAAGTAAGGCACGTACCAGCAGCGTGTGTCGAAATTAACGATGCATTTTGTGTAACTGTTTATATATATATATATATATATATATATATACACACACACACACACACACACACACACACACACATGGTGGACCAGATATCACATATCTGTACGTGCAGTCTATTATTACCGCGTTCAGGACAGTGAAGTTTCTCAATGTGTTTCTCGTAATTAAGTTATAGTAGAATGCAGCTTATGAGAGTATTATGAAGAGCCCTGTATTCCGAACTTAAAACTTGTCTTTGTTGATCGCTGATTATATTGAAGCATGTAAGACTTTACGGCTGTTACTTGATAATTTTCTTTCAGACTGCTAGTAGTTAATGGAGGTGGCTGTTGAACTTTTAGTTCCTATTACTTAGCTAGCCACATTAATACAATTACTTGTGGAGAGTTGGTTAGGCTTTTTGAAACGTTTCTATATTTAACGGATATATGCGTCATTATTCACAGATATATTGACTGCAGTTCGAGGTTTAAAACTCGTCCCGTCTCTATATATCGGGAAAAAACAACTGGTAAATAAAAAAATAATGCTGAATCGTTGTACGCAATTCAGCTTGTGATTGGTGCACATGTATTGCCATATAGCTAAGTACGTAGGGCGAATTGACAAGTCCGATATAACGCTAGTTGAGTTACACTAGGGACAACTATGCTGTCTTAAGGAGCTGGTAAAGTGAGATATATTCATAGACAGCTAAATTAGCAATTTGCAAACAATGTTCAAAAACGCATGTGAGCCGATTTTGATGGCTGCCGTATAGCCAAAATAGGAAACTTTTTGACTTTTTAAACTTTGTTATCTTGATGTCAGTTTCTTGTTTCTTTCGGAATTTTATAGTCTGAAGTAACTGCATTACTGGGACATTTATTTGAGATGATCATGGCATTTTAAATTGTCGAAATTTCAGAAAATAGCAGTAAAACATAACACGTGTTTATTAATCAGCAGGACTATTTACCAATGAAAAGTGAACAATGCCTTTACCATTTGGGATCAAACTAAAGAGAACTAGAAGGTACACAGTGTCCGGCAAGAGCTGCCTTGTGACACGCATCCAGCTGCTGAACAGCGAATTTGTGGAGTTAACGCTTTCTGTAGAGAGCACCGGGCAGGAATGCCTGGAAGCTGTGGCACAGAGGCTAGAGTTGCAAGAGGTATGTATGGCTTTTTTCAGCATGATCTTGTGTTAATGATTCACCAAAATGCAGTCTCTCTTAATATAATACATATAATTATTTAATTTAGTGATGTTACTTTGGCTTTTTCTGATGGACACAGTTGTGTTTGGGTTTTGTGACTGCAGTTGGTAGTCAATTGTAATGCATTTCTCTGTACTTCAAAGAAAAATTAAATCTTTTAGGTGGGCATGAGAAATTTGACCAAAATATCTTGATTATCAAGTATTAGAACAGAAACAGTATTTATGGAGATATTTCTCAAGTTTTGCTTCTTCACAATTGAAAATATTTTGTGTGAATGCCCTGCAACAGAGTGCATAAAAGGTTAGTGGAGAGTTTTTTGACTTGTCAGTTTTATATATTAGTGGAGGCCCCCTATGATAGGTTGTTACCTGCCTTGCGCCCGTAGCCTCTGCGATAGGCCCTGGAACCCCGCAATCCCAGAGAAGGACAAGCGATCACAGGATATGGATAGATATTGCTAGAGCTTTTGTTCAGTACTATTTCTGCCACTATCCACCCCTGAAAAGGGAAATCTAAAATAAAGGTATATTACATTGTCTTCCCCCGATGGCAGATACATGTTTTTGTGACCATTCCACCACCACAGATCCTTTGCTTAAGATAACTCAAAAAGCATTTGATGGATCTTTTTCAAACTTTGTAGAGGCTTGTGTGGGTGACCAGTGTTGAGGAAGTTACTTTTAAAATGAGCTTTTCAAGCTACAAGCTAAAATAGCTTAAAGCTAGAGCCAGTCTTCTGTTTTAATATAGTAGTTAGCTACAGTACAAGCTACAGAAAAAACATTAGTAACTACATCAAAGCTATTTCATCCAGTAGTACGTAATATTTCTGCTGTAGGGTACTATAAAAGCAAATTAATTAAAAAAAAATGTGAAACATGATGTTAAAAGTAATAATGAAAATCTATATTTTTTAACAATGCAATGTCAAATCATAATAAGTTTTAAAAAAAGTTTCTTTGGCATAAGCCAAGAGTTCTTCACAATTGCTATGTGAAAATTAGAAGGGTTACTGTGTGAAAAAATATGTTGATATGAGTTTTACATATTTGCCAAAAATATGTCAGTAGCACACTGTACATTTCGATTGAGCATGTAACAAAAAATTTGTCTGAGACAGATGACAATGAGATTGTCCGTCGATTGCTCTTCTGACAAAACATTTGTCTCTGTTAATTCAATTTTACACTGTACTTCTGTCATCTTAGCACCCCCTGTCATTTGACCTGTTGTATTGCATGTTGCCCAAACGTCAACATGTCGTTATGATGTGTCGTTCTAGTTCTTATGCATGTGGTCCTGATGTGTCTTTTGACTGCGTCATTATGCATATCGTCTTGATGTGTAATTTGACTGTGTGGTTGTGAATGTAATTTTGATGGGTCGTTCTCCTTGTCATCATTTTGATTCGTTGTTCTCCTTGTCGTTTGACCGTGTCATTATGCATGTTGTTCTGATATGTCCTCTGACTGTGTTACAAATGTTGTCTTGATGTGATGTTTGTCTGTGTTATTTTTATTTGTCGTCCTGCTTTATTATTCTCTCTGTTGCTGATATCCCTTGTAAACTAATTCAAGTCAAACTTTATTTGTATAGCATGTTTTCATATGGTAGCTCACCGTGGAAGCGATTCAGGATTGTATCGAATTTATTTTTACAGTGCAGTAACGTTTACATTACTAAACAATGCATCATGCCCAAAAAAACTGTGGCCCCTCTTGGTCTCATTCTATAGCATCTGTGTTTTTTTTGGGGGGGAGTTTGGTGCTGCAGAAAGTGGCTGCATGTTACAGTAGCTCTGGTTTCCATGTTTTGTGTGGTTAGTTCTTTTTTTTTATTATCTTTTAATCTTCCTTTAATTATCTAACAATCTCTACAAGGAATCTGCACTACATTTTTACTTGCTCTCTGGTCCTGCTGCTACTGCTACTCTTCACCAGTACCTGTGCGACCAAATTTTAACCGTCATCGTTTACATGGTGGACCAGCTGTGCCCCCGAGGAAGCTGCACTCATTTTACCAGAGGGTGGAAATCCTAGAGGAACTGAGAGGCGATACTGGGGCAGCAGAGGAGGTCTGAGATGGCAGATAAAAAGATGGAAATACAAGCCGTATTTCCTTACTGTCATCATGGGAAATGTACGGTCTCTGACAAATAAGATGGAGGAGCTGGTGGTCCTGGCAAAGACACAGAGTGAGTATCAGGAATGCAGCATCACGTGTTTTACGGAGGCGTGGCTGCACGATCTCATTCCAGACTCCAGCGTGACTGTGAACAGATTTCAGACTGCTCGGGCGGATAGGAACCACCAGCAGTGCGGTAAGAGGAAAAGAGGTGGGCTTGCCATGCTTGTAAACAACAAGTGGTGTAATGCTGGACACATCACAGTTAAAGAGCAGATCTGCAGCCTGGACATTGAGTAGACTGCCAGGGGTATCCGTGCTTATTATTTGCCGAAAGAGTTTTCCAAACGCCATATTGCTCGCTGTTTACATTCCCTCCTCGGCCAACGCAGAAGTAGCATATGACCAATAAACCCCTTGTCCAGCAGCAAACATTGACAACAAAGACTGTGAGGAGATGGACTCCAGAGAACACTGAAGCACTGAGGGAATGCTTTGAAGATACAGACTGGGATGTACTGTTTGATGCACATGGGATGGATATAGATGGAATTGCATTACACATTATATCAACTTTTGTGTTGATAACATTGTACCCACCAGAACTGTACATAGGGCTAGGCCATATCATATTGATATTGCGTCGCGCATGTGCAGTAATCACCAGGGCTTCAGATGACAGGCAAAACACTTAGCTGGGCACCAGCTTTTCGATACTATATGGACATTTGTTTACACCCACAATTTGTTAAGCAGTTTAGTAGTACAGCTAAAATATGAATGAGGCATTGTATGACGCCCAAAAGTCAGTATCAGTATAAATACGGCATATCCTTATGTTTAATAAACGTGTCAGACTTTAAACTGGAAAAAGTACCGCCATACCACCGATGTCTTTTTACCTTGTTTATCCACAAGATCTCCTCTTATAAAAGATGTCGTGGCTACTCTTCTTCACTGCGACTTCAGTGCATATTGCATTGAGTTATACCAAACCATAGTATACCAAAACAGTATTTTGTGGTGTGCTCGGCTAATCAAATTTCCATCCATCCATCCATTAACTTCCACTTTTCCAAGGTCGGGTCGCGGGGGCAGCAGTCTCAGCAGGGAAACCCAGACTTCCCTCTCCCCAGACCATACACCCTCAATGCCCTGGCTGCGCCTAGAAATTCTGTCCATAAAAGTTATGAACAGAATCGATGACAAAGGGCAGCCCTGGCAGAGTCCAGCCCTCACCGGAAACGAGTCCAACTTACTACCAACAATGTGGACCAAGCTCTGACACCGGTTCTACAGGGACCAAACAGCCCTTATAAGGTAGCTCAGCACCCCATACTCCCAGAGCACTCCCCACAGTATTCCCTGATGGACGCGGCTGAATGCCTTCTCCAAGTTCACAAAGCACATGTAGACTGGTTGGGCAAACTCCCATGCACCCTCAGCAGCCCTTCCAAGGACTCCAAAAAGGGTGGGTATTCTGAACTGCCATTTGGTGCAAAAGCGCAAACAACAGTCAGGACCCGTCCCCCCACTCGAAGGCAAAGGGAGGCTACCCTCTCGTCCACCGCGGTAAACCCCAATGTACAGGCGCCCAGCCAGGGGGCAATAAGTATGCCCACCCCAGCTTGGTGCCTCTCCCCGTGAGCAACTCCAGAGTGGAAGAAGGACATGGAATGTCACCTCTCTGGTGGGGAAGGAGCCCAAGCCGTGCATCGGGGTGAGCCCGACTACATCTAGTCAGAACCTCACAGCTTCGCGCACCAGTTCAGGCTCCTTCCCCACCGGAGAAGTGACATTCCATGTCCCTAGAGCTAGCTTCTGTAGCCAAGGATCGGGCCGCCAAGGTCCCCGCTTTCAGCCACTGCCCAACTCACACTGCATCCGACCCCTATGGCCCCTCCTACAGGTGGTGAGCCCATTGGAGGGGGGACCCACGTGCCTTGTTCGGGCTGTGCCCGACCAGGCCCCATGGGTGCAGACCTGGCCACCAGGCGCTCGCCATAGAGCCCCACCCCCAGGCCTGGCTCCAGGGGCCCCGGTGACCCGCGTCCGGCCAATATTTTGTTCATCGTTAGGGGTCTTGTGAGCCGCACTTCATCTGGTTCCTCACCCAGGACCTGTTTGCCTTGGGTGACCCTACTAGGGGCATAAAGCCCTAAGCAACTTAGCTCCTGGGATCTTTGGAACACGCAAACCCCTCCACCACGATAAGGTGTCGGCTCCAGGAGAGGCTAATCAAATTTAATAAACATAAAGTTTACACAAATTACTAACTTTTGGGTATCACAAAAATGCATCTCATTAATATTTAAGCCATACTACTAATCTCCTTACCAAATTATGGGAATAAATAAACATCCGCATAACACCGAAAAGCTGGCATCTAGCCAAATGCTTCGTCTGTTATCTGAAGCCCTGGTGATTATTGTGCATGCACGATAAAATATCAATATGATATTGCCTAGCCCTATCTGTAAATTGTTATCCTAACAACAAACCCTGGGTTATCAGTTACCTGAAGGCTCTACTAAATCAAAAAAGAGAGCCTTCAGAGCTGGCGACAGGGAGCAAATAAAGCAGGTGCAGAGAGTACTGATGGAGACAATCAAGGCCAAAGATATCTACATGAAAAAGTTCGAGGAGAAATTGGGAGAGAACAATTCTCATGAGGTGTGGAAAGGCCTAAAAAACATCAAACACCCTAACACAATCAGTGGAGGGGAATCTGAGCAGGGCTAATGAGCTGAATCAGATTTTCAACAGGTTTGAGAAAGGGCTTCCAACTCTGCACCCATCCAGATCCCTAGCTCACCAATCTTCTGAACAGTTTGTGCCTCCCCCTTCCCCCTCTCCAGTCTGCATCCCTGTATTCCAGACACCTCAGCTATCCTCCCTGCCCCATAATGACTCGGGCTGTAACACCTCTAAAATCACCACAAGTATTTCTTCACTCTCACCCCATCTTCCCCTGCCATCAACCAGCAATAATGGACTGATCTTCAACAATAACCAAGTGTTGAGAGCACTGAGGAGACTTCATCAAGGGAATGCAGCAGTGCCAAACAGCATCAGTGTTAAGATGCTGAAACTGTGCGCTAAGCAGCTCTGTGGAGTTCTCCAACGCTTATTCAATCTGAACCTGCGCCAGGAGAGAGTCCCAGTGGTGTGGAAGACATCATGCCTGGTTCCTGTCCCGAAGAAGAAGCAGCCCTGAAGAAGCAGCTCTAATGACTATCAACCAGTAGTTCTGACGTCACACCTTAGAAAGGCTTGTCCTGGTTCATCTCAAATCAATGGTCAACACACTTCTGGACCCCCTACAGTTTGCCAATCAAGACTACATTGGAGTGGATTATGTGGTGATCTACCTGCAGGACAGAGCCTACTCCCACCTTGACAAGGCTGGCAGCCCTGTGAGGATCGTATTTTTTTATTTCTCTAGTGCAATCAACACCATACAGTCAGCGTTGTTAAGGGAGAAACTGTCTCATGCAGGTGGACACACCCATTGTCTCCTGGATTGTGGATTACGTGACGGGCAGACCACAGTTTGTAAGACTCCATGGCTGTGTCTCTGACATGGCGGTGAGCAGCACAGGGGCACCCCAGGGGACGGTCTTGTCTCCCTTCCTGTTCACCCTCTACATGGCTGACTTGAAATACAACATGTCGACGTCGACTTTGTTGAGTGGTGCAATAAAAATCAGCTGCAGCTCAACAATGGAAAGACCAGAGAGATGGTGGTTGATTCAGGAGTTCAAAAAGCCCCCTGTCTTCAGTCACTATTGATGGAGAGGATGTGGAAGTGGTGGACAGTTGCAGGTACCTCGGGGTGCACCTGGATAACAGACTGGAGTATCCCCCCTGACCCCCTCTCCACCACTCAGTCACCAGCCCTCTAGAATAGTATTGTATTTAAATGTTTGCACACTTTATTTTGCATATTGCAATCTAGTATCGTTTTGTGTTTTTTGTACAGTATTACGTCTTGTGTCTTTTGCATATGTACAGTGATGTCACTTTTTGTGTGTGCTGCTGCTACTTTTGGAATTTCTTTCGGGATCAATAACATGCTACTAATACTACTACTACCACTAGTGGGGTTATTCCCTGCCTTTTGCCTGTTGCTATGCCCCGGCATAGCACAAGCAGTTATGATTAATGAATGGATTGAATTGAAAATTGAGAATCGTTTTCCAAAAATGAATGTATTCATTATCAGCTAGATTTTACTTCCCACGATTTGTCTAGATACTATTTAAATGTCACCTCATTTATAAAGATAGGAAAAAAAATAGGGAAAATGAAAAACATAATATCTGATATGCTGTACTCAACCACATGTGTATGTGTATATGTCTTTACAGGTATCCTGTTTTAGTCTCTGGTATTTTAACAAGCAAAACCAGCAAAGATGGATTGACCTGGAAAAACCACTGAAAAAACAGCTAGAAAAGTATGGACTGGAGTCAACAGCTTACTTTGGAGTTGTGTTTTATGTGCCAGATGTTTCTCAGCTACAGCAGGAGATAACAAGGTCAGGCAAATACATGCAAACACAGAGATGGGGATGAGTGTGAAAACCAAACCCTTGCAGTGTGACGTCACACTGGTACTCACTATGCCCCATTATATAATACTATATGTGCGAACATATGCACTATATTGCAAAAAGTATTGTGACACCCCTCCAAATCATTGAATTCAGGTTCAGTTACTTCACTAGCCACAGGTGTATAAAATCAAGCACTTAGGCATGCAGACTGCTTCTACAAACATTTGAGAAAGAATGGGTCACTCTCAGGAGCTCAGTGAATTCAAGCGTGGTACCATGATAGGATGCCACCTGTGCAATAAGTCCATTCATGAAATTTCCTCGCTACTAAGGGTGCTTTTCCACCGCACAAAGTACGGTACTTTCGGTACTTTCACTTTTACATTGACTTCCGGTGGAGTACCAGTACCGAAAGTGCCAAACCAGCTGGGGTACTTCTTTGGTACTTCGGTACTTTGGGGTGCCCTAAATATTCCATGGTGAACTGTTACTGGTATTATAACAAAGTGGAAGCAATTGGAAACAACAGCAACTGAGCCACAAAGTGTTAGGCAATGTAAAATCACAGAGTGTGCAGAAGTTACCAACTGTCTGCAGAGTCAATAGCTACAGACCTCCAAACTTCGTGTGGCGGATTGAGATTAGCTCAAGAACAGTATGTAGAGGACTTCATGGAATGGGTTTCCATGGGTTAGCTGTTGCATCCAAGCCTTCACCAAGTGCAATGCAAAGCGTCGGATGCAGTGGTGTAAAGCACGCCGCCACTGGACACTAGAGCAGTGGAGATGATTAATCACACTTTTCTGTTTGGCAGTCCGATGGATGAATTTGGGTTTGGCAGTTGCTAGGAGAATGGTACTTGCTCGACTGCATTGTGCCAAATGTAAAGTTTCATGAAGGGGGATTATGGTGTGGGGTTGTTTTTCAGGGGTTGGGCTTGGCCCCTTTGTTCCAGTGAAAGGAACTCTTAATGCTTCAAAGCATTCAAAGACATTTTGGACAGTTTCATGCTTCCAAGTTTGTGGGAACAGTTTGGGGATGGCCCCTTCCTGTTCCAACATGACTGCGCACTAGTGCACAAAGCAAGGTCCATAAGGACATGGATGAGTGAGTCCTGTGTGGAGGAATTTGGCTGGCCTGCACAGAGCCCTGACCTCAACCCGATAGAACACCTTTGGGGTGAATTAGAGCAGATACCAAGCCTTCTCATCCAACATCAGTGCCTGACCTCACAAATGCTGTCCTGTAAGAATGGTCAAAAATTCCCATAAACACACTTCTAAATCTTGTGGACAGCCTTCCCTGAAGAGTTGAACCTATTGTAGCTGCAAAGGGTGGGCCAACTCTATATTAAAGCCTATGTATTAAGAAAGGGATGTCATTAAAGTTCATGTGTGTGTAAAGGCAGGTGTCCCAATACTTTTGGCAACATGGTATATGTGGGGATGGGAATGAAAACCAAACCCTGACAGTGTGACATCACAGTGCTACTCACCGTGCCCCTTTCTTCAGTGATAATAATGTGCATGCAACCTTTAATATTGGTAACACACTGTCTCCTCTTACAGATACCAGTATTACCTTCAGTTGAAGAAAGATGTTTTGGAAGGTCGAATAACTTGTTCGATAGACCAGGCAACTCATTTAGCAGGCTTAGCTGTACAAGGTATGTCAATTTTGATCTTTAAAATGACCTTTTGGTCTTCAAAGATGGTTGAATAAAACTTATTGGTTGATAAGTCAAGACATTGTAGATCTTTATTCATGATGTTGTCAAGGATTAAACTGGGAATACGTTATGTAGCTATTAGATTAGTAGAATTTTACTTTCAATTATGAATTCCCTTCCAAAGTAAACACAACTATGCTATTTGTAAATGTGGTATACAGACGCTTTTCTACTTACGAACGAGATACGTTCTGAAGAGTCGTTCATAACTTGAAATGTTAAAAGTTGTTATTTAACATTATTTTAAGGGCATACGCAAGTACAAAGAACTAGGATGCTGGGAGTACACACGTTATGCTGCTGTGCGGCGACAAAAGTCATACTAGGCAGAATTGGTGTGCAGGAAAAAAAAATTATGTTGCAGACAGGAAACGGGAGCCCAATGACCACAATTTGGACTTACAGTCCTCTTCGTTCGTATGTCTGAAAGTATGTAAGGTGAAAGTTCGTAAGTAGAGGAGCGTCTGTACTTTCACATAAAACGGATAAATATTTACTTTGGTGTTCACTTTGAGTGTTAAGGCCACTCTTCTATAAGAACATAAGAACTTTACAAACGAGAGGAGGCCATTCGACCCATCAAGCTCGTTTGGGGAGAACTTAACTAATAGCTCAGAGTTGTTAAA
>JAOYFF010000027.1:7008803-7019922 GCA_025773925.1 Cryptomyrus ogoouensis
CACATCGTTTGATGGAAATGAAAATTATCAACCTACAGAGGGCTGAATTCAAAGACACCCCGAAAATCAAAGTGAAAGCAGGCTTGTCCATTTTGCCGAATTTTCATTGCAGCAACTCAAAATCGTACTCAGTAGTTTGTTTGGCCCCCACGTGCTTGTTTGCATGTCTGACAACATCTGGGCTGCTCCTAATGAGATGACGGATGGTGTCCTGGGGGGTCTTCTTCCAGATATGGACCAGGGCATCACTGAGCTGCTGGACAGTCTGAGGTGAAACCTGGAGGTGTCAGATGGACCGAAACATAATGTCCCAGAGGTGTCCTATTGGATTTAGGTCAGGCGAGTGTGGGGGCCAGTCAGTGGTATCAATTCCTTCATCCTCCAGGATTTGCCTGCATACTCTCGCACCATGAGGCCGGGAATTGTCGTGCATCCGGAGGAACCCAGGACCCACTGCACCAGTATAGGGTCTGACAATGGGTCGAAGGATTTCATCCCGATACCTAATGGCAGTCAAGGTGCCGTTGTCTAGCCTGTAGAGGTCTGTGTCTCCCTCCATGTATATGCCTCCCCTGACCATCACTGACCCACCACCAAACCGGTCATGCTGAACAGTGTTATAGGCAGCATAATGTTCTCCATGGCTTCTCCAGACCCTTTCACATCTGTCACGTGTGCTCAGGGTGAACCTGCTCTCATCTGTGAAAAGCACAGGGTGCCAGTGGCAAACCTGCCAATTCTGGTATTCTATGGCAAATGCCAGTCGAGCTCCATGGTGTCAGACAGTGAGCACAGGGCCCACTAGAGGGCGTTGGGCCCTCAGGCCACCCTCATGAAGTCTGTTTCTGATTGTTTGGTCAGAGACATTCACACCAGTGGCCAACTGGAGGTGATTTTGTAGGGCTCTGGCAGTGCTCATCCTGTTCCTCCTTGCAGATACAGGTCCTGCTGATGGGTTAAAGACCTTGTACAGTCCTGTCCAACTCTCCTAGAGTAACTGCCTGTCTCCTTGAATCTCCTCCATGCCCTTGAGACTGTGCTGGGAGACACAGCAAAACTTCTGGCAATGACACGTATTGATGCACCATCCTGGAGTCAGACTACCTGTGCAACCTCTGTAGGGTCCAGATATTGCCTCATGCTGCCAATAGTGACAGTGACTGTAGCCAAATGCAAAACTAGTGAAAAAAGTCAGAAGACATTATGATGGAAAAATGTCAGTGGCCCCCACCTGTTAAATCATTCCTGTTTTGGGGGTCGTCTCATTGTTGCCCCTCTTGTGCACCTGTTGTTAGTTTCATTAACACCAAAGCAGCTGAAACTGATTAACAACCCCCTCTGCTATTTAACTGACCAGATGAATATCCAAGAAGTTTAGTTTACTTGATGCTATACTCTGATTAATAAGCATTCCTTTAATTTTTTTGAGCAGTGTATTATAAAGTTACAAATATTTAAATGAGTCTATTGGTCAGGTTAAGCCACCAGCAGAATTTTCACCATTAATTATTTAGTTTGTTTTCAGTCTGATGTGTATCACAACTTAGTTTTCTTATCACTTGTATGCTGATGACATTCGGTTATGTTTGTCTTTCATACCATACCGGCTTGACAGGTTGTCCACCCTAGTTGACTGCTTATCACAGATAAGAGGGGCTCTCTAATTACTACCTCTATTTAAAATCCAGTAAAACTAAAACCACAATTATAGCTTCTCTTGAATTTTACCCAAAAATTAGTCAAGCGCTTGCCTCGTTTTGTACAACTGCCAAGTCCAGGGTTTGAAATCTGAGAGTAATATTTGTTTCCTCTTTGAGTCTTGACTCGAATATAAAATCAGTCTCACGTTCATGTTGCTTTCATTTAAGGAACATTTCCAAATTGTGACCTATTGTTTCATTGGCTGAACAGGCAACAGTTGTTCATGTATTTGTTTAAACGTGTTTAGATTACTGTAATGCTTTGTTTATTGGCTTAGATAAATCATCTGTTTTACATTTATAAACAACACAAAAATGCAGTGGCCAGGTTGCTAACGTGTTCTAGTAAGCACGCTCATATTACCTCCGTTTTATATTCTTTATATTGGCTCTTGTGAATTTTAGCATTCATTTTAGGATTCATTCATGTAGAGAACTAAATGGTCAAGCTCCAGTGTATTTATCTAGTCTTCCTCTCAAACATACTGTTTCTTGTGCTCTTTGATCTCAGGCTCATAATTTGTTAGTTGTTCCCAACACAAGATTAAAGACTAGTGGGGATACAGCCTTTCAGTCTGTGGTTCTTAAGCTTTGGAATAATCTCCCACTACAATTACATTTGGCAGACTCCATGGATACGTTTTAAAAAACAGTTAAAAACTTTCTTCCTTTCTTTTGTTTTGATTTATATTGGTACTAACTGTATTATAATACTCTGTTATCAGTTATTTTAATGTGTGTCTTAAATTAAGGAGTAAACAAGAAACATTTTGTTGTACAGCGCTTTATGATGACATGTCTTCGAATGGTGTTTTATACATAAACCTCACTTACTTACAACTGATGAATATGTATTTTATACATATGCAGTGTATTGTAAGGAGAGTGTTCTTTGACAAACATCATTCCATTTACTTTATTTAGCTACAGCTGGGGTCTCCTGCCCCCTGGACTGGGTTGGGTGCCACTGGTTTAAACGGATGTCTTACTATGTACTCGTTGAAGGGTTATTTACCTTAACATTCAATATAACATTCTAGGAATGACTTCATCAAATGTTTTCATTTTGATACAGGTGGATTTATCCCCGTCACTCATGGCACGCATCATTCTGGAAAGATTCCTTCAAGAGCAAGACAAAACCCCATGTAAGTTGTTTTCTTATTTTATCTTTACCATTTAGTTTTATGCTATAGCATACAATCTATAAAATTCTACGTTTCATTTAGGAAAGTTATGAAAGCAACTTGAAGCAAGCATTTTCTGGAAGTCATGAAAGGAGATGAATAACCATACATTTTATAGTACTTATAGTAATTGTATTCCTTGGAAGGGGATTACATATGGTTTGGGGACAATAGTAGGCTACATTGTGCGGTACGAAAAAAAACCCTCCAGGGGCCTCATGTATAAACGGTGCGTACGCACAAAAATGTTGCGTATGTCCGTTTCCACACCACGTCGAGATGTATAAAAACGAAACTTGGCGTACCGCTACGCACATTCTCACGGCAGCTCCAGACATGGCATACGCACGTTTCTGCTCGGTTTTGTAAACGGGTGGCACTCAGTGGCAAGTCATTGCTACTGTGGTTTCCCTTTTTAAACTCACAATCATGACCATAACTTTATGCAATACACCGACATTAATTGTATGTTGTTTACAAATGTACGGCACCTGATTTTTAATCAATTTGTAACAATAAAACGGTGCAGAAAATGACAGCTATTACAACTACTATGGCAGCTCTTGCGTTATTAGAAGACATAGCTTATGGAAGAATTAGAAGAGAGCGCGTATTCAGGGATCATAGTGATTTCTTGGCCCATGATGGTGACTGGCTTCTAAGTCGATTCAGATATCCAAGAGCAATCCATTTGGAGCTGTATGCTGAACTGGGGCCAGCATTACAGGCAGAAGATGAGGAATTGCGCTATACCTGTTCCTTTACAAGTTCTGTCCACTCTCGGGTTCTTAGCCACAGGTGCTTTTCGGCGAGAACTTGCGGACCAATCGGGTATTTCTCAGTCAACATCAAGTCGCGCCATGCCAGCTGTATGGAACGGCATAATCCGCTTGTCACACAGATATATAAAATTTCCTTATCCTGTGGTTGAGCAGGCAAACATTAAAGCACAATTTGCAGCGATGTCCAGTTTTCCCAATGTAATCGGAGCCATCGACTGCGCGCACATTGCTATAAAGGCACCTCCAGAAAACAAATTTGCTTATGCTTATGTAAATAGAAATACAAATTATGTGCGATTCGAACATGCGTCTCATTAATGCATAGGAGTCACCGCCATTAAATATGAGGGGGATGTGTCCCCCTCACATTTCATAATTATTCGCTTGGATCCCCCCACATTTAACATAAAACATTAGTTTTATGCCAGTGTGTCCCCCCCATTCAAAATGCTTCTGACACCCCTGCATTAATGTTATGGCTAGATGGCCTGGCTCAACCCATGATTCGTTCATTCTCAGAAACAGTAGTGTTGGAAACAAACTTGAAAATGGGGTGGTACGTGATGGCTGGCTGCTCGGTAAGAAGATTTTTCCCATTTTATAATTGGCCCAGTTTTCAGCTTTCAGCTTTGTTTGATTTAACCATTTGACAACTGCTTAGGGGACAGTGGGTACCCACTGAAGTCGTGGCTTCTTACGCCACTCGCAAACCCACAGAATGAACAGGAGCGGCGTTATAATGCTGCCCCCCATTCTCGGGCTCGGGCGGTGGTGGAGCGCACTGTAGGGCAGCTTTAAGGCTGTTGGCGCTGCCTGGACAAGACCGGTGGGGTGCTGCTATACATGTCCGCAAAAATTGTCGCATTGTACACGCATGTAGCATGTTGCATAATCTGGCACAAAATTGTGGCTAGCCGGTATCTGAAGAGCTTAGGCAAGATGAACCTGACCCTGAGCTACCAAATTTTCCGCCAAATGGAACAGTGTTACAACTTCAGTATCACACAGCGTAATCATTTAGATGTTTTAATTCATTGGCAACATCTTACAGCATTCACGATTTCTTTTTGTGACTGCAGCACAGCTTCAGTCAGCTCATGGCCGCATGGTCGCCCCCCGGTTTCCGAGGCACGGGAATATGTGCAGCCAGCTCCCAAAGATGTGCTCGGCACAGCAGCACCATCACCGCCTGTGTTGTCCCCGGCACTGGGGGCACCTCTTGTACTATTGTCTGTAAGAATAAACAAACAGAATAAACGAAATTAACACCGAATCCGCGCACTACGTGTCATCTGCGCCACTCGTTTTTTCACGTTGATTTTAATTTCCGACCACTTCTTTTTAATTTCGGCTACCGTGCAAATTTCGGGACCAACACTTTGACTCCACCACGCTGTGCCACTCCGTCAACTTTCGTTTATTGCTGATGCCACTATTTAAACCACCATATTGATAATATCACTTTTCTTGATTTCTGTTAACATGACATCCACTTCGCACTCGCTGAAACACTTCTTTTTCCCACGTGGTTTATCTATTGTTTAAGAAAACCATAGAACAAAGCGGGTATTTATACAGATTTACAAATGCAAATATAGATAATTATGGGCGGGTCGGGGGGGTGGCTGTGGGCTCGTTCACGTACGTAAAATTTCATGCTCATTGGGATTTATAAACGGAATGTGCGTAGATCTGTGCTTACGCACAGTTTCATGCATCTGGATTTTTTCTTGCTTGCGCACATTCCTAGTTTTGTCCGTATGCCATGTTTTAGTGTGAAATCTACGAATGTCATTATACATGAGGCCCCAGGTCTTGAAATCGATTGGTGTGTCTGTTACAGTTCTTACTTTTCTGTCATGGGAAATGTTGATCATATTTTAAACGATCAACAAAGTATTAAAAATGATATTTAAATAATATAAATGACATTTAAGATATTGACATTGACCCGCACAGAGAAATGTATGTAACCACCTAACTGCACATTCCACTTACATGCAAATTGGCATGTAAGTGGAAAGCGCAATAAACGAATTGGTGTTGTTTCATAGTTACATGCCACGACTAGGACTAACAGCTTTTGAGTAAAAACACATGTATTGGCTTTCACATTTCACACACTGGATAGATCACATTCACAGGTGATCTATCCAGTCTTTTAAGAAATTATCGAGGTTGGAGGGTGTAGAAGGAATAAGGATTACATGGGGGGGGGGTGTGACAAGGCTATCTGGGGAATACATTGTCATCATTTAATCATTTCAGCTATATAACAATACAACATGAGAATGTATTTGCTTCAGCAATTCATGAATTACATTTTCTTTGGTATTTATGCTGGGTTAGTTAATCTTGTTTGCTGCAGTTCATTGGCACACACTTTAACAAATGTTTAAGTGAATGGTGTAGTTTGTTAAATTAGTACTGTCAGGCTTGCATTTCTATGTATTGTTATTTGTAATAGTTTATTATTGCAATGCCTACAAATAATATATATATATGTGTGTGTGTGTATGTGTGTGTGTGTGTGTGTGTGTGTGTGTGTATGCGTGTGTGTGTGTGTGTGTGTGTGTGTATGTGCGTGTGTGTGTGTGTGTATATGTTTTTGTGTGTGTATATGTGTGTGTGTGTGTGTGTGTGTGTGTGTGTGTGTATATAAACTTACTTTCTGTACATTATCAGATTCCAAACAGGTTTTAAACAGTATGCTGCGGGATCCATCTTCGATTCCAGACCACAGTCTTGCTGATAATGTTTACCAGGTATTAATATACTTATGGCATTTATTCTACCTGTCATATAACCTAATTCTTAATACCTCACAGTGGTACTTATTTATGAATTGCATGTGTGTTATATATTTAGAATACACTGTGCGCACAATTATTAAGCAAATTGTATTCCTCAGAATTTTTTTTTGTTGAACAAAATCAAATACAGTGATCTCAAACCTGAATATGTGACAAAGGATAAATGAGTTTTGTTTTTTCTTAGGGGAAAATATGTGTGCAGAATTATTAGGTTAGTGTTATTGTGCAGAATTATTAGACAACTGAATTATAAATACTTTTTCCCCCACTCGCTTGTTTATTCTCAGTTTTTAGTGTAACAAAAAATTAACATTTTGGGCCTTTCAAAAATAGTCAGCGACCAATATCTACCATTCTTTTCAATACCATGAGCCTTCTATCCACAGTGTCAGCCTTTTTCTTGATTTGTTCACGATCATCTTTGGTTGAAACGGGAACCACAGGCTTATTGATGCAGTTCAAAGAGGTGTATTGTCTTCCCTCACTGTAAATCTCACATTTGAGAAGGCCCCACAATTTGTCAATAGGATATAAGAAGGGTGAGGAAGGGGGCCAGGTGGCTTGGTCCTCTTGGAGGCCTTTGCTAGTAAGATAAGCAGTGGAGCACCTGGACACATGTGATGGATCATTGTCCTGCATAAAGATCATGGCCTTCTTGAATACTGCTGACATCTTCCAGTACCACTGCTGATATCTTCCAGTACCACTGCTTGAAGAAAGTATCTTCCAGAAACTTGCATTAGGTTTGGGAGCTGATTTTCAGTCCAAACTTCAACTCCAAAGGGGGTCCAACTAGCTCATCCTTAATGATAACAGCCCATAGCACAGAACAGGTTCCCCACCCCTGCCATAGCAGTACCCCTCCTCCATCTTGCTGGCACCTGACTCAAACTTGTCTCATGTCCATTAATGATACAGTCATGGGTCCATCCATCTGGAGTCACTCCCATTTCGTCTGTCCATAAAAGCTTTGAAAAATCTGTCTTCAGGTATTTCTTGGTCCAGTCTTGAAACTTCAGCTTGTGAATCATATTCAGTGGGGGTCTTGTTTCAGTCCTCTTTGCCTTGACCATGTCCCTGAGTACTTCACCCCCAGTCTTTTATTTCTGGACACTCTTGGTAGGTTGCAGTTCTGCAGTATGGTGACACCGGAGGATCATGGGGCATTCGTACCTAAATGTTTAATTCTTCTCAAATTCAAAAGTGTTGCATCCTTCTAGAAGGCATTTTACAATTTTTGTGTCAGTGTCTAATCTCTCTTTGACCCATTTTACCTGAGGTAATGAAGCTGCCTAATAATTATGCACACTTTAATAAAAGGTAATAATCACTTTAGGCCATATCCTCCCTTATTAAAGAAATGCATATCACTTGTAATTTATTAAATCAAAAAACATTCAAGTTTAAATAAGTTTAGAGTTCAGAGTGCATAGAAATAAGGTAAGAATACTCACTTGCCTAATTCTGCACGCAGTGTACATGTAAAGTTTTGCTCTGCCTGCTACTAGTTCAATCTTACATATACAGTGAGGAACACAAGTATTTGAACACCCTGCGATTTTGCAAGTTCTTCCACTTAGAAATCATGGAGGGGTCTGAAATTCACATTGTAGGTGCATTCCCACTGTGAGAGACAGCATTAAAAAAAAATTCAAGAAATCACATTGTATGATTTTTAAAGAATTTAACTGTATTGCACTGCTGCACATAAGTATTTGAACACCTGGCAATCAGCAAGAATTCTGGCTCTCAAAGACCTGTTACTCTGCCTTTAAAAAGTCCACCTCTACTCCACTTATTAATCTAAATTAGTAGCACCTGTCTGAGCTATTTAAAGACACATGTCCACCCCACAGTCAGTCAGACTCCAACTACTACCATGGGCAAGACCAAAGAGCTGTCAAAAGACACCAGAGACAAAATTGTGGACCTCCACAAGGCTGGAAAGGGCTACGGGGCAATTGCCAAGCAGCTTGGTGAATATAGATTAACTGTTGGAGCAATTGTTAGAAAAAGGAAGAGGCTAAAGACGACTGTCAGTCTCCCTCAGACTGGGGCTCCATGCAAGATCTCACCTCGCGGGGTATCACTGATGATAAGAAAGGCGAGGAATCAGCCCAGAACTACATGGGAGGAGCTGGTCAATGACATGAAGAGAGCTGGGACCACAGTTTCAAAGGTCACTGTCGGTAGAACACTACGCCGTCATGGTTTCAAATCATGCATTGCACGGAAGGTTCCCCTGCTCAAGTCATCACATGTCCAGGCCCTTCTGAAGTTTGCCAATCACCATCTGGATGATCCAGAGGAGGCATGGGAGAAAGTCATGAGGTCAGATGAGACCAAAATAGAACTTTTTGGTCTAAACTTCACTCGCCGTGTTTGGAGGAAAAAGAAGGAGGAGTTGCATCCCAAGAACACCATCCCTACTGTGAAGCATGAGGGTGGAAACATCATGCTTTGGGGTGCTTTTCTGCGAAGGGGACAGGACGACTGCACTGTGTTAAGGAGAGGATGAATGGGGCCATGTATTGAGATTTTGAGCAAAAACCTCCTTCCCTCAGTCAGAGCATTGAAGATGGGTCGTGGCTGGGTCTTCCAACATGACAATGACCCGA
The DNA here is from genome assembly GCA_025773925.1 of Cryptomyrus ogoouensis. NCBI lineage: Eukaryota > Metazoa > Chordata > Actinopteri > Osteoglossiformes > Mormyridae > Cryptomyrus > Cryptomyrus ogoouensis. Next base: position 7,017,904 of record JAOYFF010000027.1, read on the forward strand.
AGCACACAGCCAGGATAACCAAGGAGTGGCTCCGTAAGAAGCATATCAGGGTTCTGGAGAGGCCTAGACAGTCTTCAGACCTAAATCCAATAGAAAATCTTTGGAGGGAACCCCGAAACCTGACCTATCTAGAGGAGATCGGTGTGGAGGAGTGGGCCAAAATCCCTGTTGCAGTGTGTGCAAGAACTACAGGAAACATTTGACCTCTGTAATTGCAAACAAAGGCTTCTGTACCAAATATTAACACTGATTTTCTCAGGTGTTCAAATACTTATGTGCAGCAGTGCAATACAGTTAAATTCTTTAAAAATCATACAGTGTGATTTCTTGAATTTTTTTTAAATGCTGTCTCTCACAGTGGGAATGCACCTACAATGTGAATTTCAGACCCCTCCATGATTTCTAAGAGTGAGAACTTGCAAAATCGCAGGGTGTTCAAATACTTATGTTCCTCACTGTAAGCTTCTATCACATCACTGGCTCTCAAACTGTCACCAGATAATTTTGAGGGGTCAAGAGATGATATTCTGAGTATGCTTACATTTTTATTTTATTTTTCCTGTTGGCACAGAAATGAAGATGATGATGATGATGATGATGTAATTGTCATATTCCCTTGTGAAATGTTTCCATTTCAGTGCACTATAAATGACTGCTGTTATGGCCCATGGGTGGATTCTATCAAACAGTATCCTTTAACAGCATGAATGGATGAGTAATGAAATGAGTTGCAGCTTGCTTCATTTGATTTGTCATGCTTAAATGTAGGGCTGAACGATTTATTGATTTCAAATCGAAATCGCGATTTGAAACAACGCGATTAGCAAATCGTAACGGCTGCGATTTAGGGCATACATTATACAGCATGTCGGACCCAGGATTTAAAACTGTTGTAGGAATAGTTTTCCAAATTCATACCGTGCTTCCTATGTGACAGTCGTTCTCACCAATCACAAGCGCCGTGCTCCTTATGTGACAGTCATGCTCACCAATCAGATGTGGCCCGAGGCATTGGAGTACACGCCCACAAACAGCAACCACGTGAAAAGAAGAAAATGTTGCATTTGCAGTGCGGAAAAAATAGTGATTCCGCTACTGAGCTATAAGTGAATTGCCTTCCTATTTCATGGTTTGAGATTGTTTCAGAAAGGTCCTATCATCAATAGAACCGGCAACCTCCTTTTAAACACCAGCGTGTCACACTTTTTGTTTTTGTTAATGGGAAATCACATTAGTATATAACCCATCAAAACAACGAGACGGTCGGTAATCCTCACAGCTGCAAAGTCTGTGACCCCCAGAAATGCCGTAAAATCCATAATACAGTTGTTTTTATATCATATGTTTTTGTGCTTGAAGTATTGATTTCCATAGATTAATCTTGTGAAATTAATCTTAATACCACAACAGTAATAAAATGAACGCCTCACTTTAACACAAATACTAAAAGAACAGATCGCTTTAATCGTTATTACAGTTGGGTATGGGCATGATCTTATTTTAAAAAGATTTTAAAAAGTGACGCATATAATGTTTTCTCCTTCGTTTTATATTTGTCAGAGCAACAAGGCAAAGGAATGATAAGCAGCTTCAGTCGAATCTTTGGTCAGCTGCCTGGAGTGAGGCTTTCTTTTTGAGATGAGTCTGCACATACGTTTACATGTATGTAAGAATTTTATTGCCATGTAAATGGTCTGTAGGGTTTGCAAACTGCCCTAACGTTTTTGATGCAGCTAAGTCTAAGTTCATAATGGAATAATTTAGATTTGACATAAGATTTCTTGCGTGAGAGTCTGAAAGCGTGTTACCCAAACCCGTGAAAGTTGGCAACCCTGAACACATACATTTTTTTGTTTCCCCTGAATTGATTTGTATAAAAAATAATTTTATTCAGTTGTTAAAAAACGGAAACGTAGACCAACATGTCCACCAATAAATTACATCTATTTATTCGACATTTTATAAAATGCATACTACGTTTGAAAATTTTCCAGCTTTACAGTTTCAGGACAGAACAGC
>JAOYFF010000027.1:7044611-7062666 GCA_025773925.1 Cryptomyrus ogoouensis
GTCGTGGCCGCATCACCACCTCGGGTGTGCATTATTTTTCTAATAATTCAACGGTCCGGAGTCAATTATTCCTTACATAATTTATTACTGAATTAAAGGTCAAATAATAATAATTAAAAAAAAGATGCATAAATATGTAAATGGTAACTAAAAGACCACAAAGCGTCGTTCTTCATCGATTATAAATACAGAACAACAAATATGGAGTGTGAGATATTATAAATTACTATAAAGGCTCAGAGATACATACATATTGGTTATTACCATGTGCAGTATTAAGAATTACATGACCTTAACCCTTCATAGAAATACCATTGAATTATGTGGAGACGTAGATGATCTAGCAGATTAAGTTGGAATGGAAGACATATTGTGCATTATTAGAAAGATATGGGCTTGGTGATATACACATGTATTTGTTATTACAGTACATAAGCTTTAATTACTGTAATCCCTAATTTCCATCATGGAAATTTTGTATGGCTACTTGTCAGATGTAGAACATTCACTAATTGAAATGTGAGAGATATTATGTCTTATTACAAAGATTTGAGTGAATACCAGGGGCGTCAGAAGCATTTTGAATGTGGGGGGGACACACTGAAAAACAGCGCTGGGTAAAGTAATATTTTATGTTAAATGTGGGGGGGTCCAAATAAATAATTATGAAATGTGAGGGGGACCAGTCCCCCTCAGACTTAATGGAAGCGACGCCCATGCATAATACCATAGTACGTGCAAACAATTTAGACAGCTTGAAATAGCAAATTGGCAATTTGAAGCCCAAAAATAATTATACGCAAATTTTGGGGATTTCCTGAGCTTGATTCAGTATTTTATTTTATTTTTATTTTGTGCACATGAAACTAAATTATGCACATAAAAAAACAAATAAATGTCAATGCCCCCCCAGGGCACCATACTATTGCCTTCTTTAAATGGCAGTAAAACCCAACTAGGTACTAACTAGTGGCAGTAAAACCCAACTGATGATGCTTTTTCCCCCCCCAACCCTTAACTGTATGTTAACTATTCATTGCAATGACTGGCTCTTTTTAGTTTTAACTAGAATTTTAGACCACAATTAATTAGTAAATGCTAAATGTAATAGTAAAGTATTGTGTTTCTTGGCATATTATGTTAGTAAGAAGGCAAAGGAAAAACAATGAAATAATCTAAATAAAAACCAGTCTACACAGAAGGTGATTTTTGGCAAAGGATCCAATCCACCATTGTCTTATTTATACATGGCTCTCACAACAGATCCTCTGTGGTTAACCAGAAACATCTTTTACATCAGCAAATCCATCTTGAGCAATCAAGGGCAAAAATAATGTTTAAAGATTTTTTTTTGCATTCTCTGCATGACTAAATAAAAGTTCTATGTCAACTTGTGTCAAAGTAAATGGGAGAAGACGAGAAAAGATCAAAAGCAAGCTGTACCTGGAATATAGCATTTATAGCTGATTTTCAGTTTTATTTCACAGCATTTAAAATTTTTGAGAATGCAAATAACTTTAAAAAAATTCAAAAAGCAAAGTTAATTGTAAGTGTAGCATAAGTATGTTTTACTACAAGAACCACATCCTTAGTATTCAAGCACTGGATTCATCTTAGCACTACCTCGGTGTTCCCATGAAGCCTACAAGTATTTAGTTTCACTTAAATGTACAGTGCACAATAATATGACTTAACAGAAATAATGTCTCGCCCTTCTACCATAGCTGCCTCCTCTTCCTCCATGAAAGTTCCTACGTGTTCTTGCCCTTCCTCTCTCCCTAGAATCCCAGCCACCTCTTCCTCCAAAGTCTTGCCTCTTTTGCCAAGGTGGCATTTCAGGTGGCGGAGCATCGATTTCTGACGGCCGTCCACCTCTGTCAGGAACGCTGCCCATCAGGATCTGTGAAGGACAAAGTGGATCATTCAGAACCTCCAGCATGATCAATGGCAAAAGTAAAGAACAGCAATATCCACAAAAATGAGATGTATATCCCAACCTTATTTATGGCACATGCAGTCTTCTCCCGAGTCTGCCCACTGCTTGTCTTCATCACATGGCAAATGTCTTCTCTTGCAGCTAGCAGGTGACCAAGACTAATCGATGGTTTGAACAGCAAGGAATATCTCAAGGGCTGGTAAACTTTTGCCATTCTGTCTAAACAATTCTTTAAAAGAAACAAATTACAAATTATGTCAATTATTATGCCGCATTATAAAAACATTGACAATACTCAACAATTACGATCAAAAAATGAAGTCTTCACACAACCTTTGCTCTTTCTGACCAGCTGAAAGACTGCACAGTGACATCCAAGCGCTTAATCAGCATCCTGCGCCGATGCTCATACTCAGCAGAAAGAGCAGAGTTAATCTGCTCCAAGCTTCCCTAGAGATGCATAAAACAAAGTTAAAGAAGCTAAACCTAACTGGTAACCCATTTACTGATAAGATTAGCAAGAAGTGATGTATAAAAACATACATGGCTAGTCTCAGTAATGTGGTCCTGCAACTGCAGATTACATTGTATTCACATACCCATTGTTCACTGTTGAAGGACAACTTCAAGACAGGCTTGCCAAGGTGCTGCTTTGGAAGATCTTCACAAATTTCTTTTATCTGCAAGCAAAGCCAGAGCTCTAGACAACAAATCAACATAAATAAAAACAAATCTGAAATCAAAAGCATGGACTCTGGAATATAAACATTTGTAGCACATTAAAGATTTTTACCATTAATAAACCACTATTAAGAAGTGATTATTATCCACCTTTGCTTCAATGTGGGAGAAGATGTCGATTGTTGATTGCCCATTTGGTTCAGAGAGCTTCAATGTTTGGCAGATAAACTTGAGATTTTGCATAGTTGTACACACATCACCCACATGGCTTTGTTTGCTTTCCACAATCTGTGCAGCTTGCAGTTCTGAACTTAAATACACTGAGGAAATCAAAGCAGCACAAGAACAAAACAATTCATGAATAATCAAATTCTGGCATTCTGTAGATTCCTTAACACGTCTATTTATTTCCTGTTATGCTTCTTAAGAGTCAGTTTAGTTGCATATACACTGCTCAAGTTAATTAAAGGAACACTTTGAAAACACATCAGATCTCTATGGGGAAAAAAATCATGCTGGATATCTATACTGATATGGACTGAATAATAGACTGGAATGAACTGAAACATAATGTCAAAGAGATGTTCTATTGGATTTAGGTCAGGTGAGCATGGGGGCCAGTCAATGGCATCAATTCCTTCATCCTCCAGGAACGGCCTGCATACTCTCGCCACATGAGGCCAGGCATTGTCGTGCACCAGGAAGAGCTTGGTTCCCATTGCCAGCAATAAGTCAAACTCATTCCCGGTGGGTTGGGCAGCCCTGGAACCAGCAGCTGCCACGGCTGCCCTTTGTCACCAATCCTGTTCATAACATTAATAGACAGAATTTCTAGATGTTGCCAAGGGGCGGAGGGGATCTGGATTGGTGACCTCAGGATCATGTCTTTGCTTTTTGGGGATGACTTGGTCCTGTTGGCATCGTCAGCCGGTGACCTGCAGTACGCACTGGGGCCATTCGAACGCATTGGGGCCATTCAAGTGTGAGGCAGCCGGGATGAGGATCAGCACCTCCAAATCTGAGGTCATGGTTCTTGACCAGTAAAGGGTGGATTATCCTCTCCTGGTGGGGGGTGAGTTACTGCCTGAAAAGATGTTGTTCAAGTATCTTGGGGTCTTATTTACCAGTGCGGGAAGAAGGGAGGGGTAGATCGACAGATTTATCGGTGCAGCATCAGCAGTTATGTGGACTCTGTACTGTTCTGTCGTGGTAAAGAGGGAGTTGTGCCGGAAGGCAAAGTTTTCGATTTACCTGTTGATCTATATTACTACCCTCACCTGTGGTCATGAGCTCTGGGTAATGACCGAAAGAATGAGATCGTGGATACTCCGCAAGGGTGAGGAACTCGGACATTCAGGAGGGGCTCAAAGTAGGGCTGCTGCTCATCCACATTGAAAGGAGCCAGTTGAGATGGTTCGGACATCTAGTTAGCATGCCTCCTGGATGGCTCCCTGGGGATGTGTTTTGGAAATGTCCAACCGGGAGGAGGTCCCAGGACACGCTTGAGAGGTCATATCTCTTGGCTGGCCTGGGAACACCTTGGTATTCCCTTGGTGGAATGGAAATGGAGGAGGTGGCTGGCACGAGGGAGGTCTGCGCATCTCTGCTTAGACTGCTGCCCCCGCGACCTGACCCCAGATTAGCAGCAGAAAATGAATGATGGATGGATGGATGGAAAAACAAAAACGTATGTAGTTGTGGGAATCAAATCTCCATTTTGGGCTATTAATTTCAGAATATTAAAAAGCAAGCAAGTCAGCAGTTTTATTTGGGTATATTTGGGTAAAGAACTCAAATTCAATAGGCCTTTCCCACCGCAGTCATTTTCAGAAACTTCATTTTCAGGACTTCCTGCTAGGTCCAGTAGTATGGTCTACCCTACTGAGTAAGCCATATGTTCGGACTGGATAGAAACACCTTTAAGGAGTCTACCTGTCACAGGTGACAGTATATGGGATTCAGAAATATGAACTGGGAGGCTAGTTTGTTCGCCAATGGGTCTGTCGTGATGTAATCAAGCCTATATGGTGCATGCACAATGATCACCAGGGCTTTAAATGATGGGTGAAACATTTGTCCAGACACCAGCTTTTCAGTACTATATGGATGTTTACATACGCCCACAATCTGGTAAGCAGTTTAGTAGTGTGCCTAAAATATTAATGCGTATAGTGACGCGCAAAAGTTAGTGATCTGTATAAATTTGGCGTCAAGTTTTGTTTGACAGATCTGGGATTTTGCATTAAAATTACATATGCCCATTTTGGGAGTCTTTTTGTGCATACACAACTGATAAATGAGACCCCAGGTTCCAAAACTTTGGAGGAAAAGCACATACTACTCATAAAGTGAAAAATGGAAGCAGAACAAGAAATAATTTACTCTTACCTTATTTGATCATTCTAATAACATAGCTGACAGATTGCAGATTACCCAAAACATAGTTCCATCTTTCAAAAAAACTTTGGCTAAAATAATCACTGAAGATTACAAATCCTACTAATTCATACAAGGTTATTTTGTGATGCTTCACAATTGAATAATGTTTACTAAGTTTATCCAATTATATAATATAGTGGAAAATCAAAAATAGAATTGCCCTAGAAGAAAGAAACAAAAATGCAAGACTTCCAGCAGAGTTAGACACAACACGTAGAGACTGGACAAGAACATTCCCCAATACACGAGCAACAGCATGGGCCCTATTTTCCACCGCCACAAAGTGTGACACAAAGGGCTCTATTTTGACAATCTAACGCAAAGCGTGAAACGCAAGGTGCAACTAATATTTATGAGTGTGTCCAAGTCTATTTTGCTATTTTGATGGTGGAATAATCACACTTTACATCAGCGCAAGGCGCAAAAACCAGCAAATGTGCCATTGCAATAGCAATCCGCCATAGCTCATGCACCCCTGCCTGTTAAAGGTGATGTGCCATTTCGATTGGTTTACTGTATTTTACACCCAAGACACACCTCTGAATAATTAAGAGAGTTAGGACAACCTTTTCGTGCCTTGCAGTGCCACAAAGTCTATTTTCCCGCCATCAAAATAACAAAATGGATTTGGACACACCCTTAAATGTTAGTTGTGCATTGCATTAGATTTTCAAAATAGAGCCCCATGTCTCACAAGGTATTCAGACACAGAGGTAACATTTTAACACAAAACCATATTGCCTGAGCTATTAAAAAGTGTTCTAGTGATATTATTTTATTAATAATTTATGTTTTTATAGTTCAGCATCCTGCACCTTTAAAGTTAAAGTTAAGTTTCTAAAGTTATACTGAAACTAGAATAAACAGATTCTGTTGCAGAAAAATAAGCAGGCTCTGGAACTAAAATCAGAACAAAGTTCAATGAAGAATGGAAATAATCATACTCAGTTTTAACATACCACCAATCAGTTTACATAATTTTAAATTAGTTAGAAAAATAACTACTGAAATATTCAGCAGTGTGTAACTACTAATAAATTTGATGTCTGATGCATTAACCATAAAGCACATTTGTAAAGTTAACATCATTTTCACAGTGAAGATATGTTTACTCACATTTGTACTTAGTAAATAGGCATTTGTTTTGTTAACTGAATCTATACTAATTATTCATGTGTGATTTATCTGCATTATTTTCTCTTCCTTTTGTATAACACGTTATTATAAAATACAATGCATTCCTTTCAGGCTGCCTAATCTATGGCCTAGTTTCCGTTACTTGATTTCAGTGAAAATCTTAAATCTAAATACAGGGGAAAAAGAAAAAAAAAAGCTGGCTTTGCCTGATGCAAGTACTTTTAAATGTCTTCGATTGTAATACTAAAACAAAATAGCTTGCAATATAAAGTGAATTATGAAAAAACCTCGGTTTCATAAATACTGAACACTTACTTTAATGTTTCATATACCAAACATACTGAGAGAAGCAACAGAAAAATTCACAAAATGTGCTTGCCTAGAAGGGAAAATTAGACCTTTGACTTTGCTTTGTGTTCTTATTTTGAAGAGCCTAGTAGACGTATTCAAAAAACTTTGGCAGTGATGATGATGAAAAAACCCTTTATTGCTGTTGCAATACACTATGTCACTAGACACAAGTACCAGCGAAAAAACTGGCCATCAACCCAACCATACATTATAGGGGGTAGAGAGGTCAGGAAGACAGGGGATATAGGAAGAACAGAGAAAAACAGAATTACATGAGGAGAGAGGAGGAGAATAAAAAAAACAGCCCCCAGACTGTACTCCAGTAGGGAATACATTGTAGGAACCGAAAAAACACCTCAGCAACATAATCACATGGTCACTACACCTGACAACATAAAAAGTCATGACTTGCAACAGGGGAGGGAAATGGGTAGGTGGAGGTAGTCCAGCATAGACAAACAGCCATCTGGTCCTGCAGCCATAGAGGCGCTGGTTACAGACCCGCCTGTTCACGCTCAGGGTATGAAGCGGCAAAGGTGTGGGATGGGGGGAGGGTGAGGTGAGTGCATATCTGTACGTATGTATATGTGTGTGTGTATCCAGGTGTCCTTGGGATTCGGGGAGAGGAATACTAGATGAGACTAGACTAGACGAGAGGAGCAAAGCAGGGAAGATAAGGGGAAGGGGAGGGAGAGGGAGAGAAGTGCCTCCGTCTCCACTGAGAGCCAAAGCAAGAATAGGCTGCTGCAGTATGTATAAACACACCAACATTGTCGGTAGTTGAGTGCCAAAGTACAGGGTAATATTAAGTCACATACGAAAAACACTTCACAGTACAATATATACACAAAATGAACGCAAGTGAGGCTTTCATACTTACAAATAAGATTAAGACAATTCTCTTTCTTTTGTAGCGCCTCTTGTAGATTCTCTAAGAGCGCTGGATATGGGCAGAGCATTTCCTTCAGCAGCCTACTTATATGAGACTGAAGACCATCGGCATCATCTGCGCAATAGCAGAGTTTATTTTCAAACCATTTGGTTTATCGAAAAAGACACACAAAGATAAACAAAAGCAACAGGGATCCAGCACCGCTGGTGCTCGGACCCCTGCTAATACGTCAGGAAAGCTTTTGCGAACATACTTTCATCGATGCACACACTTTCTTCCAGACCCAGCAACTGCCCGAGTCGCACGGTCATCCACACACTGAGACCGGCAAAGGCGGGGGAGGACAAGCCGCAATCGCAGGCTTCTGCGAGCACATGCTCGTCTGTTAAAGGTCCATCATATCTGTGAATGGTGAGTCAAGTACTGTTAGCTACAACAGAAAGCGTTTGAAGACTACTACAAATACAGTTAATTTCTTACTATAAGACTAATTATTATTAGCCATGCTAAACAGGTTTTCCATACTCATCCCTATATAAGATCAGTATGGCAATTTTGCGTCTTTGCTTACCCGAGTTGTTCCAGCGTATCTAAAATAACATATTCCATTGTATAATGCAGTCCCAGAAAAAACTCAAACTACATCTTACAGAGGTGCGACTCGATGTAACGCGAGCCCGGTAACTCTTTCTCAAACAACTCACTCTTTCCGGGAGTGTTACTGAGAAATGAATCCGAAGTACAACATTTTCCTGACTTGTGGTGTGCGGAGACCTTTCCTGAAGGCACCCAGTATTTGCAGTGATAATTCAATATACACATGTATTTGTTGCCTCAACCATGTGAATTCCATGCTTGACTAATTAATACCTCATCAAGATATTTATTTTTTTTGTAACTAGTTTTGCTCAGAGATTAATCTTTTTAAATCAGTGACAGTTTTTGGCATTTTGAATTCAATTCAGGATTGTAAAGTAGTGTCTGAGGTATACTTATGAGAACAGTCAGAGGTACTTAGTGCTTTAGGGAGCAGCGCTGGCTCAGTGGGCTAAGCCTGTGTGCCTGTAATCAGAAGGTCACCAGTTCAAACCCAGCCTCAACTCATCTGTGAGTCCATGAGCAAAGTCCTTAACCCCCAGCTCCCTGGGTGCCACTATGGGTAGATGCCCTTCACAGACAACTACAAAAAAAGGCAAGTTGAGGGAGGCATAAAGACAATTTCCCCAAGGGGGTCAATAAAGTATCTGTTATTATTATTATTATTAACCTGACTCTTAAAAATAAGTCTACAGGGCCAGACAGATTAGCCACAGGATTTTACAAAACCTTTTCAAAAGAATCAGGGTTCAGACTTAGCCATTCAAGGACATTCACCTTCCTATCCTTTAGCCACTGTATTGTTCTTTTGCGGTATATTTAGGATCGTTATGTTGGAAGGTGAATGATCTACCCATCTTCAGCTGGTTTGCAGAGGGAAACAGGTTTTCCCTCAAGAATTTGGGTGTACTTTGCAGCATCCATTTTCCCTTCAATCCTGAGTGATCGCCCAGTCCCTGCTGAAGAGAAACACCCCCACAGTATAATGCTGCCACCACCACGGTTCACAGTGGGTATGGTGTTTTTTGGGTGGTGATCTGTGTTTGCCTTTCGCCAAACATTGCGCTTGGATAAAAATCCAAAAAGGTTGACTTTTTTGTCTCATCTGACCATAGCCCCCTTCTCCACATGGCAGCAGAATCCCCCAGGTGCATTTTTGCATAGAGCAAATTAAGAAATATTTCTTTTTTGCCACCCTACCATACAGGCCAGCTTTGTGTAAAGCTTGAGAGATTGTTGTGACATGCACAGATCGACCAGCCCAAGCCGTGAGGCATCCTTCAAAGTTCTTGGTAGCCTCTCTGATCAATGCCCTTCTAACTCCATCATCCAGTGTGGACAGACTGCCTGATCTAGGTAAAGTGTTGGTGGTGCCATACACCTTCCACTTCTTAACGATGCTCTGAACAGTACTCAGAGGGATAGCTAAAGCTTTTGAAATCTTTTTGTAGCCTTCTCCCAACTTGTGTCTTTCTACAACTTTATCCAAGAAGTCTTTTGAAAGCACTTTCCCAACAATGTTGAGTTCTTTTTCAGAACCTTGCACTACTGGTAGTGAAATCTTCAAGAGACAGCTGTTTTTATTCTGAAGTAATCAGAACCCCTTCAACTGATGTCAGGTGGAGCTGATTGGTTGAATCTGAGCCAGTTTAGAACGGGAAAATCTAAGGGGTTGATCACTTTACCAAACCAAGTATTTCACTAACTGATTTTTAATAATCGTACAAAATGTTTTAAAATGTTATTTTCATATTGACATGGGGGCTGTAATGTGTTTATGGAGCTAAAAAATTGGACAATTTTTTTTACATATATTTTCCAAGGTGTAATGTGACAAAAGGTAAAGATTTTCACAGGTTATGATGACTTTGTATAGGCACTGTATTAAGACAGGCTGTCTCTCTCCTACCCTGACACAATGACTTATAGCTTTCATCCCCAAACCTAAAAATGATTTGAACTGTATTAAGACCTGCCAGCTTATATGTTTATTGAATGAGGATAATATTCTTGCCCTTGTATTAGCAAAGCATATCAAAAAATCATAAACTCTATAACTGATGAAACACAATTGGGTTTTCTATCTAAGAGACATATTGCAAACAATTTTAAATTAGTGCTAGACTTACTGGACTACCCAGAGCTCATAAACGGTGACAGGTTTTTTTTTTATTTCTGTAAGTCGTTACAAGTTCCCATTGCAGTTGATATTATAAAGAAGTTTTAGTTTCAAGTTCTGTTGATGGCCATTAAGAATTGTGAAGTGACTTGTTTATATGGAATTCCAGTTAAATCTGAATGATCTTACTTAGATGTTATGTTAACTAAAGATTCTGATGTTGAATCTCGGCTCAATTTTAACTGGATGACTGATAAAACCCAAAAAATATTTAATATGCAGCTCCAAAGCAGGGCTAGCGGGTGGCTTAGGTAAACCCACCAGTTTTATGTAAAGCTAGGAGTGCCAAACCACTAGGGGTGCATTGGGAGGGTTGTAGTAGTATTGTGCAATCACCTTGCACACCATGTTGGTACACTGCATACAGTGACATAAAATAATGTCATACAAAAGCAAATTAAATTAAAAAAAACGATTTAAAGAAAAAAAGTATGTTATTGAATGTGACCCATAGACATTGAAAGCAAAATGGTTGCGAGCTACCTGTAGTTCATTATCTGCGTAACACTGAAGCAAATGAAAGTGATAAAAACTTCGGAGGTTTATTTTATTTTTGGCTGGGTATGTGAACTACAGGGGGAAAATGTGGACAAAATATTTCGATGTATTTACAGGTAAGTACAAGTACAAATCTCATGCTTATTCATCATATATGATTGCTATATACTGTTTATCGTTATCTTATTTTCATTATGTAATGGTAAAGTTAAGTTGTTTCTTTACTCTGTGCTGTAATGTTAGAGTTACAGTGCCATGCCAGTTGTTATTACAACAAATCTGCTGTGATCCCACATAAGTCAATATGTTTTAAAAGTAAATTGCTGATTTGTTTACTCTTATTATAAAGAAATCTCTGTGCATATGAAAACGCTAAAATGCACTGTCAAGAGCATGCCAGACCAACAGGCGGTGATATAACTCTAATCATAAAGCCATATTGGCCAATCAGAAGCCTTATTACCAGTTCTGCTAGGCTAAAAACAGCTAGGGTGCATCTCAATACCAATAACGCAAAGATAGCATTTGTGGTCTTGGCAAGACTAGTCTTGCTAGCTTACCTTCCAAAAACAATCTCGCAAGAACATGAGGACGAAGAACGCACCAGTAGTAGATTGAGACAGAAGTATACTTGAGTACTTGCTGCTCCACTATGCTGTATGCCGAGTTGATTACCCCAGCTGTAATTTTAACTTTTATTATAGTATATAATAAATGACACATACAGGTGCTCCTTGACTTACTGTCCTACTGTCACTGAATAAGTAAATAATTACTGTAACTGATTAAATATCCGTAATTGAAAAGTAAATACATTAATACAAGTTTATTTGGTCAAATACAGAAAAAACACAGTACAATACATTGGTAAACACTGTATTAGATGTTTATACTCATGATCGCTACAGAGAGTTGGAAGTGTAGCTATGTGGATGCTGCCATTGCCTGGAATCAGTATAAAGTATCGTACAGCATATCGCTAGACAGGGAACAGATCGGAATTCAAAGTTGAGTACTGAATGTGCATCACTATTGCACAATCATAAAGTCAAGATATTGTTAGTCGAACCATCATAAAGCGAGGAGCATCTGTAATTGAAATGTTTAGTATGAACGACTGTTCCTGGTATGATTATGCTTTTTTTCCACAAATTATGTGGAAACAGAAAATATTCATATTTATTTCTTGAACTTTGTACAAACGCTATCCTGAACCATTTCAGTTCAGCAGTCTCACAAGCCAAAAACGTGAAAAACAACAGGAAAATCCTATCTGACAAAAAAGATAGAAACATAGCTCCGACCAAGGTAGTACAGTTATGGTTCGCGCCTTCTTCCTCCACCTTTGTAACAGCATGCAATGGATCATGGGATTGTTCTTATTTGGCAAAGGTGCACCTAATGCATCCTTGATACTTGGGGCGAAGCAAGACCAACATCCAGGGATTTTTACCGTCCTCTGATTTTGTGATCTTAGTATTGCAACTGGTCTTCGGCAATGGAACATGATGTAAAACGGGTACACGAGAACACAAGTACAGTCAAGTACGCATATTGAGATTAGCCCTAATGTAAACAGCAAACAATGTACGCTGTGACATCAAACAAAGTGGACAATGGCACACAATCTGATGTTACATGCCAAAAACGTCATTGCGCGCCTCCGCTGACGAACACCTTTTCCTTGTGTGCTTTCGAACTGTGGATGGTCGTGTTCATACTTGCTGTGGATGCAGGTGGTCATGGTCAGTGCATGCACATAGGCTGGTTCATACACTGAACCAGCCTTCAAGCAGTGATATTCCACCAGACCAGGAGAGGGCAAATGTACAAACACAAGGCAGTGTAGTGAAATGGGTACACTTTTATGAACAGTTTTAAAATTATTAGTCAAGGTTTTGCGGCATTACGATAATAAGGCATACCACAGTATTTTGAAATCCTTATGGCAAAATTACCCGGGACCCCAACCAACCACTCCCCTACCCGCTATCACCAAGATTTAAAAATACTAGAATAGTGTTGCTTTTTAAAATACCATACACCTCGGTATAATGTCTGGACAGTATAAAAAATTAGATATGTGGGTACCTCTGACCCTCCTCATACAGCTGCTCACCATTACTACAACAACAACAGCTATTATAATCATAAGAACATAAGAAATTTACAAATGAGAGGAGGTCATTCTGCCCATCAAGCTTGTTTGGGGAGAACTCAACTAATAGCTCAGAGTTGTTAAAATCTTATTTAGCTCTAATTTAAAGGAATCCAGGGTTTTAGTTTGCATTACACTAACAAGAAGACTATTCCATACTCTAACTACATGCTGTGTAAAGAAGTGCTTTCTCAAATCCAGTTTAAAATGTGCTCCTGCTAATTTCCACCCAAGACCATGAGTTTATATATTTGAACTAATATTGAAGTATCTATTTGGTTGAACAGCATCCAGATCTGTTAGAATCTTATATACCTGGTTCATGTCCCCCCTTAGTCTTATTTGCTCGAGGTTGAACAGATTCAGTTCAGCTAACCAATCCTCATAAAACGTTACTCTAAGACCAGGAATCATTCTTGTAACCCTACACTGAACCCTTTCTAAGGCAGCAATGTCCTTTTTAAAGTAAGGTTACCAAACCTGCACACAATATTCTAGTTGGGGTCTTACCAAGGAATTTTATACTCTTAGCATCACCCTTGACTCCACACACCTAAAGATGTAACCCAACATCCTATTGGCCTTTTTAATTGCTTCCCCATACTGGTGAGAGTGGAACACAGAAGCATCAACATACACACCAAGGTCTTTCTCATAATCAGTTTCCTTTATTTCAGTGGAAACCACAAAATACTTGTGCTTTATATTTCTGTTCCCTGAATACCCATGCAAAACAATCACTAAACTCATTAGCTACTGTATATTGATTTCATTTTCGGTGCCCTGTGATGGGTTGGAGGCCCGCCCTGGGTTGTTTCCCCCCTTGTATCTGTAGCCTCCGAGATAGGCTCCACCCTGCAACCCTGAATAGGATAAGCAGTTTCAGAAAATGGATGGATAGATGGATGAATGGATGGATGGATTTCAGTTATAATGCCCTTACTATTCTGCAGATTAGTGACTTCAGCTTTTAGAGCTCTTTTGGAGTTAAAATATTGGAAGAAAATATTGGAAGAAACTTTTCATGTTATCCTTAGCCTCTAATGCAACCTTCCTTTCGAAATTCCTATTAGCAAGTCTTATTTATTATTGTGTAATAAATTTGAAACTTACAAAAAACATTAAAATTAATAAAGCCAATGCTTATTGGATATTTAATTTTGCAATAACTTTTAAAATATTTTGGATATTAAAAATAATGATAATCTAGTTACTTCAGTATAGAAATGGGAATACTTAAAATTTACTATTGTGAAATATCCTTTAGTAGAGAAATAAATGAGGAAAGAAAAGTTGGTTAAAGAACTACTACTACTGTTATAATTTAAGCTGGAGTGTAGAGGACAAAGAAAGAATTAATATCCTTTTAGTGGAAATTATGCATTTAGACGTAGTGCAAAATTCTGTGCTTGCTTAGAAAATATTTGGTATGATCCCAAGGTACAAAAACTGTGTTACAAAGTATTGTCTGGCTGTGTGGAAAGCAGGAGCCACCTGGCAGCTGAGTGGGAGGAAGGTCACACCGACAATTATAGAACTGGTTCTGATGAGTTTTGTTTGGTTGCACACAGAGATGACAGTGACTGTGAACCTTCTTTATTATCACATAGAATTATAAACATGAAGCAGAAGTATATAAAAGTGTCGCACTTACGATTATGTACAGTATGTAATTCTTGATAATGATAACTATGTTACTGGTCAATGTATTTAATGTACTTTTTAATCATTATTTAGACTATACCTTATAACCTAGGCCTATGTATGTAGTAAGCTATACACCACCTAGACTGGACACTGATGTTGCACTGTTATGCCCACAGGGGTGGGGCAACGCAGCGGCAGGCAATCGCCGCCTAATTAATGGCTCTAATTAATACGGAAGCGATTCCCCCGAAATCGCAAAGTATTGTTGCCATGTTAATCACGCAAACTGAGCATTTCTTTGTCCATTATTTCTCCCACCTGCCCTGCCTGCCTTCCCTGCCTTCCTGGTCTACTCTCGTCGTTCCTCCCGTCCCTTTGTCTCCTCGTCCTGTCTCTACACGTAGGATTGACCTTCCCGGCTCCTGCCCCACCGCGACTGACCTGAGCACTGTTTTGGATATACCCTCAGGACTTTGGTGTACCTGGTTCCCTTGTTAAAGTGTTCTCTTGCATTTCAGGGTCTGCCTCATCCCTGATCGGGAAGCCTGACAGAATGCTTCGCCTGTATAACATGGACCCCGCAGAGAACCACAGGCTGCAGCAGCAGGTTGACCACCCTTGTCTCTCAGCTTATGGAGGGACAGGCTGCCCAGGCTGACCTACCTGCTTCCCCACCCAGGGTGTCCGCTTCTGTGCCTTTTGCAATGCCTGAGAAGTATGACGGCAACCCAGATCATTGCCAGGCTTTCCTCATGCAGTGCGGGCTGTTTATTGAGGAACACCCTGAGCGCTTTACTGGTGAGACTGCCCGAGTTCGCTTTGTCATCTCGTTCCTCACAGGACGCGTACGAGATTGGGCTACAGCCCTGTGGATGGATGACAGCCTGCTCCTAGATACAGCACGTGAGTTTCAGCAGGCATTTAAGGGGATTTTCGATCATCCCGCCATTGGACACAGCCTTGGGGAGAGATTATTCGACCTCAAGCAAGGAGCCCGAACCGTTGCGGAGTTCTACACCATATCAGTGGGGCTTCGCTGGCCAGAGAAGGTTCTGAGGATTCTCTTCCGATGCGCTCTCAACCAGGAAATTCAAGACGAGCTGACGTCCTGCGGTGCCACCTTGTCTTTTGAAGACTACATCGGTCTTTCTGTCACCATTGACAACGGTGTCCGGGAGCGCCGTCGCAGACGTCCCCACCAGACGATCGCCCCTGTGCTATCAACAGCCCCAGAGGAACATGCGGAGCCCGTGCAGCTTTGACACGCTCCGCTCTCCACCACCGAAAAATGCAGACGCGCCACCCAGGGGTTGTGCCTTATATTGCGGAACAGCAGGACACCTCCTATGTTGCTACCCTGTTCGACCACACCGTCCCGATGCCCAGACAAAAGTAGGCACCTCCACGTTTGTTGGAATCTCCATGACACAAGTAACCATCCCAGTAGTTGTTACCTGCTTTGGAGAAGGACACGTGCATTGGTTGATTCATGCGCTGCAGGTAACTTTATGGACCTCACGTTGGCCCGCAAACTCAAGCTCCCCTTACAGACACTCTCCAACCCCATCACGGTTCTGAGTGTCAGTGGAGAGCCTCTTCAAGGTGGACAAGTTAGTTACCGTACGGACCCAATCAAGCTTCAAGTAGTGATATTCCACCAGACCAGGGGCCTCATGTATAACGACGTGCGTAGAATTCACACTAAAACATGGCGTACGGACAAAACTAGGAATGTGCGTAAGCAAGAAAAAGTCCAGATGCATAAAACTTTGCGTAAGCACAGATCTATGCACATTCCCTTTATAAATCCCAATGAGTGTGAAATTTTACGTATGTGAACGAGCCCACAGCCACCCCCCCGACCTGCCCATAATTATGTATATTTGCATATGTAAATCTGTATAAGTACCCACTTTGTTCTATGTTTTTCTTAAACAACAATGGAAAAAGAAGTATTTCAGCGAGTGCGAAGTGGAGGTCATGTTAACAGAAATCGAGAAAAGAAAAGTGATATTATTTGGTGGTTTAAGTAGTGGCATCAGCAATAAATGAAAGTGGCACAGCGTGACGGAGTCAGTTAAAAGTGTTGGTTCCTAAATTCGCACGGTGCCCGAAATTAAAAAGAAGTGGTTGGACATTAAAATCGACGTGAAAAAATGAGCGGCCACTCACCATAAGAGTCTTAACAGCACAGGTGGAGGTCACAGAATTCCCGGTCTCACATCACACCCTTTGAGCAACGAGTTGCTGCAATGATCGGGGACACTTATCGGGGGAGGGGGACGCCGATGTCAGGGTGGGTGAGTTTTTCTCGTACCATACTTGTTTGAATTACTTGCATGTTTATGAATAACACGTACTGTAGGGCGCAGATACGGTGTTACTTTCTGTTTGTTTATTCTTACAGACAATAGTACAAGAGGTGCCCCCAGTGCCAAGGACGAAACAGGTAGTGATGGTGCTGCTTTGGGTGCTGGCTGCACACATTCCCGTGCCTCAGAAACCGGTGTTGTCAAATGGTTAAATCAAACAAAGCTTACAGTATTGGGCCAAATTATAAAATGGGAAAATCTTCTTACCAAGCAGCCAGCCATCATGTACCACCCCATTTTCAAGTTTGTTTCCAACGTACACTACTGTTTCTGAAGATAAACGAATCATGTGTTGAGCCAGGCCATCTAGCCACAACATTAATGCAGGGGCGTCAGAAGCATTTTGAATGTGGGGGGGACACACTGGCATAAAACTAATGTTTTATGTTAAATGTCGGGGATCCAAACTAATAATTATGAAATGTGAGAGGGACACGTCCCCATACATTAATGAGACGCATGTGCGAATCGCACATAATTTGTACATTAATAGAGTGAAAGTGCTTTCTATTTACATAAGCATAAGCAAATTTGTTCTCTGAAGGTGCCTTTATAGCAATGTGCGCGCAGTCGATGGCTCCGATTACACTGGGAAATTGCACTTTAATGTTTGCCTGTTCAACCACAGGTGTAAGGAAATTTTATATATCTGGGTGACAAGCAGATTATGCCATCCCATACAGCTGGCATGGTGCGACTCAGTATTGACTGAGAAATACCCGATTGGTCCGCAAGTTCTCGCTGAAAAGCACCTGTGGCTAAGAACCCCCGAGTGGACAGAATTTGTAAAGGAACAGCTATAACGCAATTCCTCATTGTCTGCCTTTGTAATGCTGGGCCCAGTTCAGCACACAGCTCCAAAAGGATTGCTCTTGGAGATTTAAATCGACTTAGAAGCCAGTCATCATCATGGGCCAAGAAATCACTATGATCCCTGAATACGAGCTCTCTTTTAATTCTTACATAAGCTATGTTTTCCAATAACGCAAAAGCTGCCATGGTAGTTGTAATAGTTTGGTCATTTTCTGCACCATTTTATTGTTACAAATTGATTAAAAATCAGGTGCCGTACATTTTCATTTTCATTTCACTTCATTTATTTATTTATTTCACACTTGGTTCAACAGTTTCAACAGTTTATCTTTTCATACACACAAACCGTGATTTC
>JAOYFF010000027.1:7067048-7080024 GCA_025773925.1 Cryptomyrus ogoouensis
GTCTAATCATTTTATTTTCAATTGCTCATACCCCTGGCATTGATGTTGTATGTTCCTTCTGTCATCAATAAAAAAAAAAAAAAAAAAAAAAATCTTGTCCGACTTCAACGTCATAAAAGAGGCGTGTTTCCGACGGGAAGTGACGTTTTCATCCGAGTTCCGACTTGGAGAGAAATAATCGAACGCACCATAAGTGCAGGTGTGAAGTGCACTGCTATAGGACAGTTCGTATCAGGCTCCTAGAAGCAGAACTGAAGTCCCATAAAGCAAGAAGAAACCCTTCATTAATTAAAAACGGAGAATAAGCAGGCTGCCGTATTATTCACGGACGCACATTCATAAACTGAGAAATGAGTGAAACAAAAAATCGTGCTGTAGTCTATTAATATTTTTATTTTGCTTTTATACTAATCTTTTCTCTCTCCCATGAATTTAACAGAAATTATATTATATTTGGAATCAATGGAAGATAAGAAAATTGAATTTCTGTTAAATATTTTAGGGACGTTTCTTATTCATAAATGTAAATGTATTAAGACGCAACCTTCATTTGTGGTCATTATAAAATAACTAAAACAGTACTGCAAATCAATGAAATTATAGAAAACAAAACAGCAAAAATATCAGAAGACTCCCTCTATTTTATTTTATACGTTGTTTTTTAAAAAGGTTATAATTATGTTTACAATGTGTGCTCCGTTTTTTGTAAGAAACTGTATATGATGTGTTACTGGCCATATAATGTACAATTTCTACTTTATTAATTTTTTTAAAGCCTTGAAATGGAGCGTCGTAAATCGTTAAAACGAGCGTTCTCGCGCGAAATAGACAAGTTCTCGCACATGCGTTTTGCATAATCGTATTTCAATGGAGGGTAACAGAATGGGAAACACTGAAAAGCCTTTTTTAAAACTTAGTTTTTAAAAGCGTATGAAACATTTTCTGAGAAGATGGAATATACGTATATTGTGACACCATAACGCACCGTGTTGGTTCCTTCTTGAAAATAATTACAGAAGACCTCCTAAAATGTTTAGTTAAATAGAGGTCCATTCAATGTTTAAGACTAAATTACTTATTTATCAAAATGAGAATTACAAACACCTACCGTTGAAAGCTTTCAATCAGGCACCCATTTAGTTACCCATGAATTGGGTCTTTTTGCTATTTGCTTGGGCGCATGAGTGGTTTTTTTGCGTTTGCTTGTTGGTGGTGTGTTGCTGTGGTGCGGGTGAAGAAGTTCGTGGAACATTTCTGCTGCCTATATTCTGTAGCTAATAAAGATATTAAAGCAATAATAAAATGAAAGTAGTCGCGATGATAAGGTAATCCATGTTATTTTTATATTTGGTATCTACATGATGCGACGGACTGTAAGATTACTTAGGAAGCAGTTCTAAAAACGCTAGTTTGGCGTTGCAGTGCTGCTAATCAGTTGCATAGATGCTTTAATAATTACCTGTTAAAGCTCTTTTTTTCATGGAAAATGACACGGCTCATATTTAAGCCAGTTTACTAGCGCTGCGTGTCCAGCACAGTGCAATAAGAGCACTAGGGTTGCGTTATAGGAATTCTCCTACTCTTTCATTCCCACAATGGGAAAGTGTCCGATAAATCCCTTACAATCAGCTTAAACTATTAATTAATATCTACTACTTATGCATTGATGTTGTGTTTGTGCAGTAGTCAACATTTATTGCTCCCTTGTTATACTTTTGTCTAAGTGTTTTTTTTTGTGCCACATGTTTAGTGGTGGCAAAGACAGCTGCTACAACATGATGCAGTGTGTAGCTGCAGGACATGAGATTGTTGCTCTTGCAAACCTGCAACCCTCTGAACATAAAGGTGAGTACCATACTTACTCACTGGTGACCTTAGAAAATATTTTTTTTATCTTTAGTGTAGATTTGTTAGTATATTTGATTCTTGATTAACTGTTTATTTTTCCCTGTAGATGAATTAGATAGTTACATGTATCAGACAGTGGGACATCAGGCTATAAACTTGTATGCAGAGGCCTTGGGCCTTCCATTGTACAGGCGCGTTATCGAAGGATCGAGTTTGAATATTGGAAGAGGATATAGACAGAGAGAAGGAGATGAAGTGGAGGACATGTATCATCTGTTGAAGCAGGTCAAGGTAAAGCTGGAAGTGGATTCTTACACATATGCTAAAGACAAATTAATGATTAATGTGTTAATTCAGTGTTTGGGAACATAAATAGGATGAAATAATTATAGTAGACAGATGTATGTAAGCCGGGGCATATTATACACTGAGTGTACAGAATGAAAGGGACGCCTCCCTTAGATTGAAATGCACTTCCTTTTATTGGTGTGTGAACCCAACACAAGCAAGACAGAGAGGATGCAGTGTCACAGTGAACTCATTTTGATCTGTACAATTTGTGTCAATATTCTTTCAGAATTTGACAGTGAGCCTTTTTGGGCACTGCCATGGATTGGATGTCTATTAGCTGGTGGGCTATTTCAGATAACCAAGACTGGGTGATATGACAGTATTATCAGTAATCGATGATGTAACCTGGATTTAATATTTGACAGTGAATAACCGACAGTTAATGCCTTTGTTAGGGAAGGAGGTTTAGGCTACACACAAAGATAAAGATTTATAATTTGACTTTGAGCTTAGTGTTGTAGCCTACATTTCCACCACAGTATAAAAAACTGCTTCTGACAGTTTTAGATAGTCTTCAGCATGATTTAAAACAATTATTAAATCTGGCTTGCCAGCTAATCATCTTCTGGAGAGACTAAACTAAAAACTAAACTAACTAAACTAAAAAAAAAACAAAATGATGATCAGCACCCCCCCCATCCCACAGTTGGTAAGTTTTAATGCAGGCTGTTTAGCAGATTACACATATAAATTGTCCAGCTTTCACAGTTTCCTTTGGGCTAAATAATTGAAGTTCCTCACTTGGTGCCAGGTGTGCGTGCTGGTGTGTCACGATTCAATCAATTTACTATCAGTGTAAAATAAAAACATATTCACACACACAATATATACATACATATATACATATGTGTGTGTGTATATAATATACTATAAATATTAGGGGTATATTATCAAACTGTTCAGTATGCCCTCTCCAGTTCACTATGCATACTTAAACCACCCTCTTGCGATATGCTTGTCATTTTCCTATACGTATTGGTGCGAAAATAACATGTTTTTTTTTCCTGAAAACTTGGGTCGTCGTCTTTTCAAGGGCTAGAATTAAATGTCGTTATAAAATAAAATATTTTTTTCTTCAATTTTTTTCAGTTTCAATTTTCAGTTATTTATTTTTCAAATAAAATTATTTTTCTTTATGAAGAACCTCTGGAATACCAAATCTTTTCTTCCAAAAATGTATTTGATATTGCCTGTACAGGCACTATACATACTATGTATACTGTTAAAGAGAATACACAAACCACCTACTGGTTATTAGAGTTAAGAAACACTTTTAATGTTTTTCTTTCCTTGATTTTATGCAGTAGAAATAAAGTATGCCTAGTTAGTCATGCTGTGATTTTTATTAATTTTTATTGGGAGTTGTTATATGGAAAAAAGAGTTCATTGTTTAAGTACATATGTTTTTATTTTCTTCTTAACAATACCAAAACCGTACCATCACCACGGTTCTGTGACACACAGAACCGTGGGACAACCGTACCATTACACTCCTAATACATACATAAACACACACATATAAAGAAGTATGTGTTTGGGTTGGGGGGTTCTAGACGAATAAGGATGATGTTATGGTTTATCCTGATATTTTTTAGATATCTCCCAGCTATAATACACACAGGACAATGTTGCATTACAATACAGCAGCAGCATTATATTTTGGATCAAAGTCATTTTAAATCTATTCTCCCTCATACAAAATTCATGTCTCAGTTGACTGAAGATTTAAAAACCCTTCTTTAACCTGTCTTCTCTTATTTAAGCAGTTAATTGTTATGGATCCTAGCTTTCATTTGAATTCATCTGGTCAGTCTGTTTTGATAAAAAGACACGTGTCTCTTATGTTCTGTATTCTCATAATATTTTGAGAGCTCCTCAGAAACAACCCTGGCCTTTTCCTAACAGGAGGACAAAGGAGTTGAAGCTGTTTCTGTGGGGGCCATTTTGTCAGACTACCAAAGAGTCAGAGTGGAAAATGTGTGAGCAGATTTTCCTCATTCCAGTAAACTAATCCTGGTCATAAATATGACAAACACACTTAGATTGCATCTAACGCCAGTAAATCCTTAGTTGCTTCAAACATATATGTTTAGATACAAATTTCGATAAAACAGCAAAGTATATAAAGTGCACAGATGCTAAAATATATATATATAAACCTCTAGACTGAATGAGATCTAAAGATTTGTGAAGGGAATCAGAAATTTTTCAGAACTTCTGAAATATTTTTACTTTTGTACATGAAACCATGATTTCTGGGAACAAAATCAAAGTGCCCTATAGTCATTTCAACAGCAAAAAGTTCTAATTGTCCTTGAACTTTTGTGAGCTTATATCCAGCTCTGCTTTCCCATATGTTTGTTCTGTAGGTGTGCACGTCTTCATCTGCAGCCTCTGGCTTACTTGTGGCGCAGAGACCAAGAAGAGTTGCTTAGTGAAATGATATCAAGTGGACTAGATGCCATTATTATTAAAGTAGCAGCATTTGGTAGGTATAAAGTCTACAGCTGAGAATTTTCTTATGGACAGTACTGTGCAAAAGTCTTAGGCAGCATGTTTAAATGATCATGTTGGTGTAAAACTATGCTATTATGTCTATCAAAGAGTATTAGCTTAGCCATCTCAAAAGTATTAAAATTACCCCAGTATTTGCAGCAACCATTCAATACACCCATGTTAGTTTAGTTTTTTTTACCACTAGCTCACCTTCTATATCTAATCAACATCTGCTTGATTTTTTTTTAACTAACCAGATTATATGAGCTGGTATTGAAATTTAACTAATTCGTTAATTAGCTCAGGTGCCCCTGAGGAGAAGACTGGGAACTGAGGTGATGTTCATCTAGCTATCCAACTAGATATCAGTAACTTTTTGGAGAACTGAAGAAATTCGTACTTATTTTTACTGTTTTATTCTTAATTTTCATATGTTTTAATGTTAAATTGTGTGTGTGTTTCGGAATAATTCAATACAAGGTGATCATGCAATATGCACTTGCTGCTCAGATAAATAGCTTTAACCATTTCTTTTGACTGCCTAAGACTTTTACACAGTATTGTAAATTTGATTGTTTGGGTATTTCAGTCAAGAAGCGTATGGCTCCATACGGTTGCTTTTCTCCTGACAATAACAAAGTGCCTGATTACATTTTGGCCTAATTGTAATTGGATGTGTATTGTACAGTGTGATGGTATTCAGGTTAGACCAAAGGTTGCATGGACTTCATTTGGTTGGGATGCCAGTCTCAGGGCACACATTCATACACTAGGGAAATTTATAGGCATTGGTTCACTTAGGCCAGGTGTGGCCAATCTTATCTGCAAAGGGCCGGTGTGTATGCGGGTTTTCGCTGCAACTCCCTAATTAGATTACTAATTAGAGGACTGATTGGCTGAAGAGTCCTCACACCTGGGTTATCCCAAAAACCTGCATACACACTGGCCCTTTGCGGATAAGATTGGCCACCCCTGACTTAGGCATAGTGGTTCACTTAGGCACAGAAGGAAAATGCCAACTCCATACAGAGAAAGGTTAGGGGTTGAATCTGCAGCCCCAGAGGTGAGAGGTAGCCATCTTTGTTGTGAATAAATGAAATCAAATTTGAATGTGGATCTCTCTTTAACCAGCAGCTTCTCTCTGATACATTTATATGTGATATGATAAATTGAGATTTGCCTTTACCAGTATCAGCCTTCTAACTACACTTAACCATTGCTTATACTCTATACGATTGTCTAGGTTCTGATTTTTACTGGTTTGCTTTTTGTTGGGCTGTTCAGTCCCAGAGCTGGAGATCTATGGTACATTTCTCTGTGTAGTAATTAAGAATCTGAAAGGGAAGCTTCACAGTCCTCTAAGATTTTTTGGACAGCTCCATTTAATCTGTTTTCACTGTGATTGTCAGTCAGGTTGAAGAGACAGTCTCCCAAAGATAAGTAGAAGAGGCAATATCCTCTTCATAACTGCACCAAATATTTTTTTTATGTGAATTTTGTTGAAAATATTTATTTGAACACCACCCTAGTTGAAGAAAGCAAGTATTTTTGTACAGTGTAATCAAATGGATATTATCGAGAGGAGTTGCAGCACACGTTTTGGTGGCAATTCCAGTCTGTACTGGGAACTGAGAAGAATGGCTCTGAGGGTAGATAAGGAGGCGTTTTTTAGACAAATCAATGAGCAGGTAACACATCATCTGTGGTCTAGTGACCCACTTCCTACTTACAAAGGAATCGAAGTATTATGCATATTTGAATCTTTTTCTCTGAGACTTGCTTTCAGAGCGCGTGATGGAATGTCTTTATGGATGACACTGCAGTTGTGACCCACTGGGCAGGCTTCTTTGAGCAGTTGTTTAATGCTGACCCACCAGCTAGGATGTTGAACATCTCTGGTTCCACGGTTCTCAAAGTTGATCTTCCGATCAGCTGTGAACTACCCTGTCTCACTGAGATTGCATGGGTGTTGAATCACCTGGGGGTAGGGAAGGCTGCAGGGATCTGTATTATCCGGGGTGAGGGAGCATCAGTTATGACACAACGACCACGTTGCGCCTTTTCCTGAGGGTGATCCGGCTCGCAGGATCCTCATTGCTGAGGTCCTGAGGGGCTGGACCAGGCCAAGGGGATGCCCACGTAACACCTGGCTGTGGCAAATGGATGGCTATTTCCGGAGGATGGGACTGGACTATGTGTCTGCCTGGGGGGTCGCTGGCGGGGATTCTGAGAAGTTTTGCCGTGTGGTGGGTGCAGCAACATGTTGCATCAGGGCATGCTCCCCAACCTGACCGGACCTGACCTGTAATCAAATGCCTGTGATCAGAAGGTTGTCGCTTCAAGCCCAGCCTCAGCACATCTGCAGGCCCTTTACCCCCAGCTCCCTAGGTGCAGCTGTGGATGGCTGCCCCTCACAACCAGCTTGCTCTCACTTACAGAGAGCAAATTGAGGGAAGCATAAAGAGAATTTCTCCATGGGGATCAATAAAAATATCAATAATTATTAAATATGGGAGACTATGATAGTTTCTAGTACCTTAACAAATGATAAATGTTTGTTTTTGCGTGTTTTTTTTCCCTACTTGGATGACCCTAATTCTCAAAAGAGGTGAAGTTTTCTTAAAAGTGTTAATAGTTCTGTGTCGTTTCTTTTCTTTGTACTGGAACTAACACATGTATTCTTTCTCATCTTTAATTTAGTGGCTTTTTTGTGTTGTTGTTTTTCAGGATTGGATCCAGAAAAGCATTTAGGAGAATCTTTGGTTCAAATTGAGCCATATCTTAAACAGGTGGGAAGCACTGCTTCTGAGCATTTTTTCTTAATAGAAACATATATATTAACTTTTAGTGGATATGTCATACAGAAGTGAAAGCTGGGAAGATCAAAATGAAAGGTATGACTTAACATGTCATGAAGACAACAGCATGCAAAACATTAAATAGGAGGGTCTAGTTTTGATTTTGAGGAAATTTGGAATGTGAATTTCACGTACCTTGTAGAGCTCATAAATTTTAGTTGATTTTTTTTTTTAAGTGCCTTCTCGGGTTGCAAAAAACAGTTCAGTGTTTTCTAATTAACTTTTTTTTTATAATTGCCTAACTCAGCTATATCTCATTGGAAAGCTCAGAAAGAGTACTTTTCAAATCATATGTATCTTAAGGTCAAGGTTCATCTTGTAGTCTTTTGGTTATAAAAACAGTTAAGAGCTTGGAGTAAAAAAGTCATTTTTTTATCGTGAACTGCATATATATGTATATTTGTATGCAAAACATAATTTCTGCATTTGTTTGAGTAGCAGTACTTTTTTCTTTGAAAACAGAGTACATTCCTCCTTATAAAGTAAAAAAAAATATCCCTCCTCCAACATGTAGTTCATTGTTTTTTTTAATAACCAAACGGTAATAACCATACAGGTCCACTAGAAAGTATTCACACCCCTTCACTCTTTCCACATTTTATTACGTTACAGACTTATTCTGAAATAGATTTGAGTGTGGTTTTCTTTTACAAAATCTACACACCATGGTCCAGAATGACAAAGTGAAGACATGTTTTCAGACATTTTATGAAATTTATAAAAAAAAAAAAATGTGAACATTTAAACATAATAATTACAGAAGTATTCACACCCTTGGCTATGACATTCAAAATTTAGCTCAGGTGCATATGATTTCCACTGATCATCCTTGAGATGCTTCTACAACTTGATTGGAGTCCACCTGTGGTAAATTCAGTTGATGAAACATGATTTGGAATGGCACACACTTGTCTATATAAGGTCTCAAATTTGACAGTGCATATCAGAGCAGAAATCAAGCAATGAAGTCCAGGGAATTGCCTGTAGACCTCTGAGACCGGATTGTGGCAAGGCACAAATCTGGGGAAGGATACAAAAGATGTAGGCAGCATTGAAGGTTCCGAAAAGCACTGTGGTCTCCATTATTCGGAAATGGACGAAGGTTGGAACCACCAGGACCCTCCCTAGATCTGGCCGCTCGACCAGACTGAGTAATTGGGGAAGAAGAGCCAAGAGGTGACCAAGAACCCAATGGTCACTAAGGCAGAGCTCCAGTGTTCCCTTGTGGAGATAGCTATGGTTGGCCTTCTGGATCGTTCTAACGCACTCCACCAATCAGGACTTCATGGTAGAGTGGCCAGACTGAAGCCCTCACTAAAAGGCACATGGGAGCCCGCTTGGAGTTTGCCAAAAAACACATTAGGGATTCTCAGACTGTAAGAAGCATAATCCTCTGATCTGATGAAACCAAAATTGAATTTTTTAGCCTGAACTCAAAGCGTCATGTCTGGAGAAAAACAGGCACAGCTCATCACCTGGCTAACAACATCCCTACTGTGAAGAATGGTGGTGGCAGCATCATGCTGTGGGGATGTTTTTCTGCGGCAGGAACTGGGCGACTAATCTGCATAGAGGGTAAGATGACAGCAGCCAAATATAGAGAGATTCTTCAAGATAACCTGCTCCAGAGTGCTCTGGAACTCAGATTAGGCCGACGATTCATCTTCCAACATGACAATGACCCAAAGCACACAGCCAAGATAACACAGGAGTGGCTTCAGGAGCAGTCTGTGAGTGTCTTTGAGTGCCCCAGCCAGAGCCTGGACTAGAATCCAATCGAACATCTCTGGAAAGACCTAAAAAATGGCTGTCTACTGGCACTGCCCATCCAACCTGACTGGGCTTGAGAGGATCTGCAGGGAAGAATGGGAGAAAATCCCCAAAAGCAAGTGTGTCAAACTTGTAGAGGCATACCCAAGAAGACTTGAGGCTGTGATTGCAGCCAAAGGTACTTCAACAAAATATTAAGCCATGGGTGTGAATACTTATGAAACACTGCATTAACAAGCTTTTGGCAATAAAAAAAAAATTGCACATCTTTGTAAAAAGTTGTTTTTGCCTTGTCATTATGGGGTACTGTGTGTAGATCTTTGAGGAACAACTATATTCAAATCTTTCAGAATAAGTCTAACGTAACAAAATGTGGAAAAAGTGAAGGGGTGTGAATACTTTCTGGTGGCACTGTACAATCTAAGAATTTGTTTTGAATTTTTGAGCTCTAGAAGGTATGTGTAATACACATGCCAAATTTAATCAAAAATGGTGATGCAATGGCCATTTGTTGAATTAAAATGGAATGACCCAGCTAAATTGCAACATGTTTAAAATCTTTAAAAAATAGGAATAATGAAATGATTGGAAGTCTTAACCTAAAGGATGACTAAAAACATTTAATGTCATTTAACATGCTTTGTTCTCTTGCAGCTTTCTCAAAAATATGGAGTACATGTTTGTGGTGAAGGAGGAGAGTATGAGACCTTTACTTTGGACTGTCCACTCTTCAAAAAAAAAATTCTCATGTATGTATTGCCTGTACTTATGGCTTGGTTTATATTTACCCTTCTTATAATGAAAGCTAAAGGTACATCTAACTATTCTTGCAGTGGTGTCATGGATTTGAATACATAAGCAGGAACATTCTCAGCTTTTATAAACTGACTGTTGTGGTTTTTCTGCAGAGATTCCATGGAAACAGTGATACATTCAGCAGATGCTTTTGCTCCAGTTGGCTTTCTGCGCTTTTTAAAAATGCATACAGAACAGAAAGTTAATGTGAGTTTTGCTTTCACTGAAAATTTTAATCTTCGGTGGAAAATTTTTACATGTAGTGGAATATATATAGTTTTTGCACCAGTCCACCGCTGCAGACACTTTAGTATGTGAGTCAATAACTCAAAAACCATTTGATAGATCTTTTCAAATTTTGCACAGTCATAGTATGGGTGAGGAACTAAAGGTGATTAAATTTTGGGACAGATCGATCCAAAATTGAAGTAGTGCTGCATAATGATAGCAAAAAAATCACTTGATCCCATTAAGATCATAACTCAAAAACTGTATGATGGATGCGTGTTCAAACTTTCCAGAGGTATTGTATGGGTGCCAAACTGGAAAGGATTAAATTTTGAGGCAGATCTCCCCAAAATCGTAGCAATGCCACTTAGGCCTGTCGCGATAAACGATAAATCAATTAATTGCACAATAATTAAAATGAGGTCGATAATTTTTCCGGCTGCGATAATTTTCATTTGCATGCTTGTTTGTTTTCCTCGTGTCTCTCTCTACCAAATGGGAATATCGGCTCTTTTTAGCAAACCGGCTCATTTGGCTCAGCTCACCAAGAAGAGTCGGTGTTCTGACAAAACACCATACCTATCGAGACGTGCTATCGAGCCTTTCTGCGCATGTGCAGTTCCATTGTCTTGAGATTAAGGTTAGGTTTTAGGGGTTAGGGTTAAGGTAAGGGTTTTATGGGTTTTGGGGGGGGGGGGGTTAGGGTAAGAGTTAGGGTTAGGGCTATCGATTAGCACTACAGTAGGATGTTTTGATAAAGTAGGATGTTTTATCAGAACACTGGCTCTTTCAGCTCCTAAACAGCTCTGTTTAAAAAAACCCGCCTCTCTCTTCGTTTAACCTGATGCTGATTAGCGTGACCTGATTTGAGCTTGTTAAAAATAAGACGCCGTCTCGTGGGCGGGCTTTTTCAGAAGACAACATGTTCCGGCCACTGTCGTCCTTAATGTTTAGGCAGCTCAAAAACCCTGACAATTCTATTAAAAATAATAAAACGGCTCTTGACAGCTTCCGCGTTCATGGAAATGTGGCTCGTTCATTTCCGGTCTGTGAAAAATGGCATTGGTTTCTACATGCCGTTTACAGGACTTGCCCAAACTTATGATCAACAACGTACATCGCTTTTGTAAATCCTTCTCCAAAGTACCAACGAGTAAATTAGAGAAGGGCTTTGATTGCCTTTAAGATTGCCTTGTCTTACATCCACGGATACGAAGGGGAGTCTTATTCGTTCAACTTTGTGGCTGGCGTTAGCTATAGCTTGCGCTAATAGACGTTACTCCCGGACAGTGATATTAGTGTATGCGTGTGGCAATGACGTAACTATAAACATCCCCAGTCATTCTAGCGGAGAATGTTTAACTTAGTATGTTCTATATGTGCTTAAGTACACATTGCGTTAATCTGTGTTTGCTATTCTTAGTGTCAAACAGAAACATGGGAACAGGAGAGGTTGCTGCTTCAGATCCATGAAAGCACAATAAACATCATAGTGTATGGCAGCCCTGGTAATTTGTCAGAGTTCTAATTAAAGCTGTTCAATATTCAGATTTGTGTTGTATAGACTCATCAAAGCTTATAATAAACCGCCATAAAACGAGCCACGGAGATGCTGCAGCGAACGCTTTCAGACAATGTGAAAATACGCTGTATAAATAAAATTGAGTATTTAGGTACAGTATTATACTGTATTATATAGCGTATTTTAATTATACACAGTTCAGTAGTTTAATTTGTACAGTACTGTAATTTGAAAAGCGTTTGAAACGGTTGCACTATATTTTGCAATCAAAATTAGTGACGCTGTTCGTTTTATTACTTATTATTCATGTAAGAAATATACACGTGTCAGTTGCCGTGCGTTCACACCACCGGCGGCGAGAGCGTGAAAATTCACCCTGGCTGCCCTGCCAACGACGCTGTACAGAGATTTTTGGACGCTCTGACGTAGATTGAATGCTTGTCTTGTATTTAAAGGGGCCGCAAATCAAACAAGCTTGTTAATCTTGTGCAGACTGACCACAAGGAGAGTATAAGTTAACCTCATGAAATATATTGAATGTGAAAGTAAGAAATTTATCGATGGAAAGAACTTTTTTGTAGTTACATGTTTTCTTTCAATTAAAAGCCGTTTGTGTGGTGTGTAATTTTTATGTTCATGGTTAAAGTGCTAGTCTAATTTCAGTATTATAGGAGACATTTACTAGACTTGGTCTTTAATTAACATTAATTTGTGTGAAACCTACCAGTTGAAGTTAGCGTAATGCAATTGGTCAAATCGTTGTTGTTTTGAGCAAATCAATTGCATTCCCGCTGAAAAACCTCTCCTCCATTCTGCATGGGATCGTCTTCTTCTTTGTTGCTTAATGGCGGTCGGCCATGGGAACTAATGTGGTCGGAACCAAAGTTTACAGGACTGCGTTATCTGGAATCTGCTCAAGCGGTGGACTTCTACATTTCGATTGGTTGCCGCCGAACCGCGTCATAGCTCATTACCATAAAGTTGACCTGATTTCAACTGTCCTTGACGCTCTCGCTGTCCAAGACACGCCGCGCCGCCTCTCACCACCGGCTCACATTGAAAATGAATGACTTCCGGCCACTTTGACGCTCTCGCCACCGGCGGTGTG
>JAOYFF010000027.1:7109846-7121986 GCA_025773925.1 Cryptomyrus ogoouensis
GATCGAGAGCTTTGCTTTTTGGCTCAGTTCTTTCTTAGCCACGACGGACCGGTTAAGCGCCTGCAAAACTGTAGACGACGCTCCGATTCGTCTATCCAGCTCTCGATCTCGCCTACCCTCACTCGTGAACAAGACCCCGAGATACTTATACTTAGTAATACTTACTATTACAGCTATATTGTCAATAAAGCTGTAATAGTAAAAAAAAACAAAAAAGTTACAGTTCATAAGAATCAATAGATGCCAAATGAGTGAAGGGAAACACACATGGTTGAAAACTACCACTCCCGCTCACCTAAGCAAATACTTGCATTTTATGAATGGGGCACTGAAATACACACTGAACATATCCATAGCATAAAAACGAGAAATGCAAATAAGCAGCTAGTTCTTAAAAAGAACATGTTCTGCACTTTCCTAAGGGTATTATGTACGATAATATTCTGATTAGAATATTAATTTGTGTGTGTGTGTATATATATATATATATAATATCCAAGTAAAATTTTGTCTCAAGAATTTTGTAAGGGTTCAGCATATATGCATTTTATATGTAATTATGTAACTAAGTGTACAGAAACCTATCCCTTCAGACACCATTAAAGCTAATTATGCAAGCAAGAAGTTCAGATTGTAAATGATTATCATTACTTTGATTTTAGGTGAATTTTCTTTGTTATTTAGCAAAAATGAACCAATAAATATATGTCTCTTTACACTTCCATTTAACAAATACATGAGCAGTAATTTCACCAATATGACAGACATTGCCCAGGTAAAGAAAATAAGCAAATATTAAAAATGTTCCGGGTGATGTTGGTACATCAGGTCGGCACATCAAAAGACTTACAAAACTCCCATGTAGAGCTCTCTGGATGTCTGCTACCAAGTCTTTGGTACTGGAAAGATGAAGGGAATAGGTCTCCATAAGGACATCAAGACCTCTGCAGACAAACAGGGCTGGGAGCTGAACACCATAATTTTTGGCCCTGAAAACAATAAGGTTACACATGAAATAATCCCACACAAAACAGTTGCAAAGCAGGCAAAATGTCATTATCCAACTGTGGACTTTATATCATGCATTATTCCACGGAACCATCAGATCAACATGAGAAAACAAAACAAACTTATTTGACAGAATTTCTCCAGGCATCTTAAGGAAGTATTATGAAAGAAACTTTAATTCATAAGGCCATTAATAAACATTCCACAGAAAAACAAAGAGTATTTTTCAACTTAAATGAAACAAACCCAGACACCAAGCACACTGCAAACAGACAAGTAATTTCCAATAGATACCATTTCTCTGCCTGGTGGTCTACAAAAAGTCCTAGTGTAGTTTCACCCCTCAGAACTCTTGCTGCTTCTTCAAACATAAATCTTCCTGGAAAAGGCGGGAATACAAAATATTTAGACATTATACACCATCCATTATGGAATTGAGTGACTGAACTGAAACATTACACACATTGTGTTAGCTAAAACAAAAAAAGACCATGAGGTCAGTGTGCTCGTTGTCAATCCTGAGGGGGGGCTATAAAAATGTTTTGAGATTACATTATTTCAAATTGAGGGAAACATTGCATTTCAAATAGTACAGAAAAATGTCTTGCGGAGAGTTCAACAACGTGTAACAGTTGTACCTTTTTCCAATGACCCAAAATAAATGGCAGCGCCTAAGCAGTGTATCTGGCAAGACACTAGTCTGAGTGGGGTGCAGCTCTTGCGCCCAGCCTCTCTATAGCTGGCAGAGTCATCGTATCACTGTGGGTTCTTATATCTGCACACCAACTTTCATCACTCCTAAGGTGACAGCTGCTCTTCTTTCAAGTTAAAATTCAGTTGTATTTGAATAAACCTTGTATGCTGTCTAACATTTTCTCCTTTCAGTACTTTTGTATATGGTGTTTTGTGTCTACCGCAAGCAGACACTGAACACAGGACTATATCATACTGAAATTCAAACATTTAGAGAATGAGATGACATTACGCTAAATTATCTTCAAGCAAGCAAACAAGCAAAAAAAAAAATAAAAAATTTTAAATGATAGTACCTGGGTCCTGAACTGAACTCAAAAGGCCTAGAACTGTGCCAGGAGAAAGCGAAGTGTATCTGTGGTAGATGTCTTCCTTCAGGAAGGACCAGACTTCATTCTCAGAGAACAAGATGACAGGGAGCAAAACATGGCACCTACCCAATATGAGAACAACGGCATGCAGGGATCAGGGGCTCAATAGCACATCTACACAGAGAAGCACCTGCAACACTGTATCTGAGCTAAGCGAAAAAATTACATTTTACCTTCAGTGCCAGTAATTACAACTTATAAAATGCAGAACATTAGTGCCTAAATTGTTTTAATAAACCACATATCCAGGATTAGCACAATTTGCATAAGTATTTTAACATAAATCCATGCCACTGAGTGTATATAAGATGATGTTTTCAGTGTACCTAATAAATTTGGAAATCATAAAAAATGAATAGAACATTACAAGCCTCAGGGAATAAGACCAAATAAATGTGTCTTTTCCGAGGATGGCATGACATACTCCGCAGGGCATCTCACATATCTCTGCTTGCACATTTCTCATTAAGTGGTTTTATGGTTCAACATTTCATTCTTCTTCTCTTCAGATTAATTCAATAGGAAATAAATGGGGAAAACAGCATCAAAACTGTCCTTCTTCATAAGTGTCTCTTTGTTACTTTTTAGCAGTTCAGCTCAAATGGCCATGATTGGAGAAAAGGGAGAAGGCTCAGAGACAGCACCTACCGGCTAATGTAGCTGTGCAGAGCCTCTGCTCCCAGCATGCCTCTGTAGGTCTGTGGTGGCTCCCAGCGGCGGTACGTCCTTATTGTGGGGAAGGAAGAGACCATCTCGCTGCTGCATAAGTCCGCCCACTCACCACAGTCCACTGAGGCAAGCAGCGTGTTGGGAACCCCTGCAAGCATGCCTGCATCATATAAAGCATGTACAGAGAACTACTGCAACTGTCTCATACTTTCATGTCCAAAACTATACTGTCCTGTTTTAGGAGGCAAAAAGGCAGATTCACATTCATGAATGAAGGATTTTCATGAGCACACTGTTTTATGTCATTTCATATTTGATTAGTTCAAACTCAAAGTTTGAGTGCACCTGTTTAAGTACACAATCATAATTATCTAGACTTTAAAATAT
Source organism: Cryptomyrus ogoouensis (assembly GCA_025773925.1). Lineage (NCBI taxonomy): Eukaryota > Metazoa > Chordata > Actinopteri > Osteoglossiformes > Mormyridae > Cryptomyrus > Cryptomyrus ogoouensis. The sequence continues at coordinate 7,113,035 of JAOYFF010000027.1, forward strand.
GTATGTTTGTATATTCACAGGAGTGCATGTCAGAATTACGGATTAACTGGTATATACAGTGTTCACAAAAAGTCTTGGGATGCTTGCTTAATTCAGTAAAAATATTGCTAATTTATCTGTTTTATTACAAAAATCATTACTTTGGGGACAGCGTGTGGCTCAGTGGGCTAAGCTTCTGTGCCTATGATCAGAAGGTCACTGGTTGGAGCCCGACCTTGGCACATCTGCAGGTCCTTGAGCAAGGCCCTTAACCTCCAGATCCCTGGGTACTGCTATGAGTGGCTGCCCTTCATAGCCAGCTTGCTCTCACCTACAGAGCGCAAGTTGGGGGAGGCGTAAGGAGATTTTTCCCATGGGGATTAATGAAGTATCAATTATTATTATTTATTCATTTTTTTACAAAAAATATATCACATGAGAAACAACCAGTAGTTTTAAGTAAAACATACATTACAAGTAGTAATACACCGAACCAAATTATAGTTTTAAAATAACTGTTCTGAGTTAAGAAGTTCATCAACAAGCAGTCCCCTTGGGTGCTTTTTAATTAGTAACACCTTTGCAATAACATAAAACACCAAATATATGTGTGACATATCCCTTTTTTGAGCCAATGACTACAATTGCAATTAATAGCAAAATGGCAAGAACAATACTGACTATTTACTGAGTCAGTAAAATAAATTATGACACTTAATACAAATAAAATGTCTGTGTGGAAGATATGTGCAGATGCATTAAACATTGCTTATCAGTGCACTTTTGTTATGAAACCACTAAATTTGCAATATTTTTACTGAATTACGCAAGCCTCCCAAGACTTTATGTGAGAACTATAAGTTAGACATATTTGTGGCCCTTTCACATGCCTTTGTCAGACACATAGAGGGTGGATCACACAATTCTGCAAGTTTGGTTCCAAATGTTAAGCCTGAAGGAGACAGTGGCATGGTCTAGGGTTACTTTACTGGTGAGAGACTTATTGATCTTTACTAAAGCCATGTGACACTCACATTTATACCACAGTCAATTATATACCAACTGGATAGCCCCTTGTTCTTCAGGGAAGAGAACTACCCAAAACACACCTTAAAATTTAAAAACATCTGTCAGGGGAAGAAGGTCAGTAATGAACAGCTCAAACTTATGAGCTGGTCTGCCTTTTCTCCAAGCCTCAGCATTTGTGTGGGATGAAGTGGACATCAAAACAAAGAAAGCGACAGAAACTGCTGCATAAGAGCCAGGAAGACACATGATTTCCTGCAGCAACAAGCTAACCAAATTCCTTGTACTTGAAAAGCATAAGGTATATTCTTACCTTCTAATGTATTAGCAACTTCTTTAAAAGACTGCAAGAGAGCCATGGACACTGCATCCCCTTAAGAACAACCAAAAAAAAAACTATTTCAGAAATCAGTTAACTTTTCCAAGACAACCATGCAATTTGAATGGAATTAATTATTCTTCACTGTAAGTTCAAAACTGGTGTGTCCATTTTGTTTTATTTAATATGATTTAAATGTAATCAATAGTATACTATACTTGATTGAAAATGTAAAGCCACTTACATCTGACAAAGAAGAGCACCACAATAATATCTGTTCCTTTCACAACTGCACCAAAGGTATGTTTTGTCAATTCAGATACTGGTCCCAAATCCAACTCCACATCCCTGTACTGATATACAGTGTCCACCACCTCATCATCTAAAACATCTGACAGCATCAGAAAGACAGAAATCCATTAGTATTAAAAGGCAGTCTACTCTATTAAAAGCATTAGTACAAAAGCAGGCAAAACTCACTAGCTTCTGGACACAGAGTTCGAAGCTTCTAAGTAGAGCAAATCCATAGTTGCTCTTAACAGAATTTATCATTTTGCCCTCTAAAGGAACTCACAAGAGTTTCTACCCATTCTCCACCGTACTGCTATAGTTCTAGTTTCACTCAAGTCAATTAACAGAGCTAGTAGATGACTGTTTCTGAATGTGCTGGGATAGCCAAAATGGCATCACTTTCTGGAAACATCTCAGAAAGGTTTATGACTTCATATGGTTCATAACTGCTTAATGTTTGGCATGTATGAATAACCCACCTGTCCTCAGCTAAGTCTATGACAAATTCATGGAGAAAAGCTCTAGATTTTACAATGATGAGGCGAGACCACCAGCAAGATGGGGGCTCCAGTACATCCCAGGATGGGACAAAGTCAAGTGGGGAAGACACTCCTAGATATCCCAGGGTGTGGCAAGGTCAAGAGGGGAGGACACTCCTGGACATCCCAGGGTGAGATAAAGTGAGATGGAGAGGACACTCCTGGGCATCCCAGGGTGAGACAAAGTCAGGTGGGGAGGACACTCTTCTGTGCCTTATTCCAAATCATTATGCATTATGAATTTTCTCCAGTCCAAAATCAAACTGGTGGTAAGTGATCTAGCATCTCTAAATCACCCGTGGTGTGAGCATGCCCTGCAATACACTGGCATCTTGTCTAGGTGGTTGCTAGTGCATCCTGAAATAAGATCAGGGTCACTACCAACCTGTTTGGAAAACTACACATTAGTTTGTCTCAAGCATTATAACAATGGACCCACCCAACAGTGAATGAAAAAGTGCTGAAAGTCGATGTATATTAATTTAATCCTAATTGCATTTTATCTCCACATTAATTTATTAAAATTTGGGAAAAAATGTCAAAGACACATACAAAAATGTATATACCAAGGACAGTCCAATCATTGTAGTCGTCCTCTTCCTCTTCTTCCTGAACCATCTTCTCCCGGAATAGATCAACGACTTCCTCAGTGCTTTTTAAGGTAAAGTATTTTATTTCTGATCCCTAAAAAACAGAGATATCATTTCAAAACAAAGTTAAATATTAAACCCTTTGAAAAGTCAGATATTTACCTCTCCAGGAAACCTGTAAGCAGCATTATATTCCAGAGATGTTTTCGCATCCAGGCTGTCCCTGTACCACCCCAAAACAAGTGAATTGTGTCAATTTGTATGACTTGAGCATAATTATAAAATCAGACCTAAGTTTCTTGTACAAACCTGAGGATGAGCACCACCACAAGCTCACCCCGCAGCCTCCAGGCCAAAGTCTCAGCAGTCATTCTGTCGAGAGCAAGGGTGTCGGTTTGAGAGAAGAGAAAGAGCAGAGGTGCATGCAGATGGCTGTATGGCAGTTTCACCTCTGATGGGCCAGCTGATGCCTCCGTCTATGTATGCAAAAAACAAAAGGTACATGGGAGAAGGGGGAAAGCAAAAAGGTCTGTGAAACACCGGCTAAAACATGCAAATGTAAAAATACATGCAGCGCCTATCACTTAAGTTTCACTGTGTTTGATGCAACACTGGTGTCAAACACATGTTTCTCATGCAGAACACACATCTAAAAGCAGCACAACACATTTATTTCCACAAGCTGTATTGACTTTTTTGTGAAGTGTCTCATTTTGGAAAATACAGGCCAAATATGAAAGAATAACGGGGTATATAGGAGGGGCACAATGACTGCATAAGGAATTTAAATATAAATACAAACATACTGCATTTTGCTTAATTTGACTCCAAGCAACATGTTAGAATACAGCTTTAGGGTGACCAGATAATCCAAGTCAGTGAAACACCTTGAGCTACTTGAACTCCATCTATATGTAACAATTTTGGGAAAAAGCATAGTAATATTAAGTGAACCAAACAGAAAGTTTTGCAATCCAAAGTATAAAACATAACCTACAGAAGTTGTCATAAATAGGCTTTGATATTACTAATTTGTTTTAAATCACAATATGATTACTACTATTACAAGTTCCATTACCTTTTTCAGTAACATTCTCATATTTAACAAATGTGTAAATATTATCATAACATATCTTAAGCCCTAGTAATCATATTGCCAGGCATGATAACCAACAGGGACACAGTTTAGACCTCTCACCACTAATGGTGCTTCCACCAGCTGTAGGAAGGTATAGATATTGAGTGTAGTGAGGGCTCTCCTCATGACTGTATGGGGGCAGGGGTCACTCTGCTGCAAGACCTCTTTACAGTGCAGAAACCACAAGCGTGACTGTGGAGAGGATGAGTCTTCCACACTGCAGAAGTTAAAGAACTACACTATAACATGACAAACACTCCACATCACAGTTATGTTTCAGGGTTATAACATTTCTACTGACCCCAAATACTTTATCACTGAGCCTCCTGCTGTCAGCACAAATTGGTATCTGGCTCCATAAACAAATGCAGCCTCCATCACTGCTCTGTGCTCTACAAACAAACAAAATGATTAAGACCAGACTGGTTTGTTGCAGAGCGGAAAACCATTAGGTGGCCACATCTCTCATGATTACCATGACATACCTGGGAGTCCTAGAGTCACGATCTGCGTGAGAACAATGTCAGTCTTTCCTTTGACATTCTTCTCTATACTCCAGAGCTCCTCTGGTGTCTGCACAATCCTCAGTTCATTAAAGAGCACAGTACTGAGGGAACACAAAAACAAAGAATTTCAAAAACCATAAGCAGGATCACACCATACATACTGCAATTAGGATGGATTTAAATTAGCTACTCACAAAAGAACATGAGCCACAATGGCACTGACATCAAACACGGTGTCAGTAACAAAACTCTTCATAAGCTCAGAGCCCCTAGCAAAAGAGAAGAGAACCAATCAGAAAAAGGCTATTTCTGGTGCATGTTTGAGACTGATCAGATATGTAACTGCACAATGTTTATACATGCCTCCTAAGAGAATTTAAGGAGATTTTATACATACTGGTCAAAAACCAGTTTCCAGAAACAATCTTTTTTTTCAGAAACAATTCAAGTCAGACACACTGCATTACATTAGATACACATTATTTCCATCATTCTGTTTGACAATATTTGAACTTAAAATGAAGATACTTCAAAAAGAAGTGAAACAAAAAAACATACCGAAACAAATATGCTTTCTTCATAACGAGTTCCTTAGTACAATACTTTGGGACAGGTCTTTCACTGCAGTTCACCTAAAAGTTTTAAATAAAATATTTTACATGACAGTCACAAGTAATATTAAAAGTGATTAGTGATTTTTCCACAGGTATTTTCCAAAGGGTACCAGACTAAATGACTTAAGCAGTCCTGTATTCTCCTGGTTTTTCTCATTACCTTAGCAACTAGAATACCATAATCATCTAAAGCATTTGCAGATTTTTCCAGCTGCTCCAGGAAAAGCCCAATTGTTGGAGTAACTGAAACAAAAAGGACAAATTAATAAAGTTATTAAGCATAGTATCTCTTGCGGTGTATAACAAACATCCATCTCGTTCCCCCTGTAAATTAAATAAAAAAATTAAGCCTTTTTATGCCATTAACCTCCCACCACACTATTTAATACTGAGGGGTAAAATTAACAAATATTAAATAAGAACATAATAATATATAACTGATTTAATACACTACCAGGCAAAAGTTTTTGCACACCACAGATTTTCACCACTTCTCCATTTATTTCAAACTACAGATTTTTTATTCTTATAAATTGGAAACTTGAGTGAACAACTATAAATGAAAATATAAGTCAAATAAAACAAGTTTCTTTTATAACATGGAAAGAGTATGTAACAATGCATGTCTGACATTTTATGAAGTGGTTTTGTGGTGATGGCATAGTCAAATTCTAGGCTGCCCTTTAACTTTAAATGCACTAATTAACTCTTTTATCCCATGACACAGAGCAATAATTTATGTCCCTTGTAAAAAGAATGCTATTTTAAGGCAGTGAAATGACCAACAAAAACCATGTCTAAGGTCACTGGTGCATTGTTAAACGGTATTTAAGGAGCACATTTCAGAAACATGCGGGTGCACAATGCTCGTGGACACAGGAAGTGCACTAACGGTTTATTTTATTTTAGGTCATTTATATATGTTTTATCATACAGCATACCTGGTCCTTTCATGTAATCATACTGGTTAATGAAACACTGACTCAAACACCAAAAGAAAAACAATATATATATTAAGGAACAAACTATAGCATTAAAAAGATATTTTGAATTAATGACCAGTATTACGCATGCACTACAAGTGAAAGGACATTAGGATTGCTGAAAATGAGTCTCCGATGTTTAGACAAGTCAGATGGAACAATGCAACACAGCCCTCAGAAGGTCACAGCATTCTTTGGGGCATGTTGTATGTTGGAAAACGTTGCCAAGTGTGATGGATGTCTGCTGGACATAAATGAGGACACATTAGATGACTTTAGAAAGCATGATGCTGAACTGCATGCGCTGGTGCCAACAAAGGAGTGTATGCCTGCAGCTCCACGGGCAAGGAGGGATCAGCTGACAGAGCAGCTGAATCATCTGTAGCCAGGTAAAGAATCTAAATTGTGAGATGCAGAAAAATAACAGTCCTATTGACTTTTATTTGAACATTTTAAAACACCTTAAAAACTGTAAGTTGTGGTTTCTTTGAAAAAAGATTGCAGTTTTATTTATATTTTACAAACTGCAGAACCAAAATTTAAATAAAAAACACACAAACATAATTAAAACCCCATTCCCAGCGTCTGTGCTCCTTCAGCAGCGCACTTCCCCATCTTCCCCATCTACTTTGTGAATGAGCTGGTGATGCCAGAAAATGAGGACACACTCACTGCTACCTCATCCCATGCCCTTCACCTCGAAAGGCTTAGGTAGAACAGTGCTGCTCCCGTAGATAAGCTCATGCAGAGCACAGAGAATGTGTTCCAACTTCAGGGGGACCACAGTCCTTAGCCTCCCTGGGAAGGTCTATGCTGGGGTACTGGAGAATAGGGCCCGCCCGTTGGTTGAATCTCAAATCCAGGAGGAACAATGTGGATTCTGTCCTGGTTGCGGGACGCTGGACTGGCTCTTCACCCTCGCATGGACCCTGGAGGGTTCATGGGAGTTTGTCCAACCAGTCTACATGTGTTTTGTGGACTTGGAAAAGACATACGACCGTGTCCCTTGGGAGCTCCTATCGGGAGCGCTCCAGGACTATGGAGTACAGGGCCTTTGTTGCGGGATCTCAAATCCCTGTACAAATGGAGTGTGAGTTTGGTTCGTATTGCCAAACTCGTTCCCGGTGTGTGTTGGACTCTGCCCTTTGTCACAGATTCTGTTCATAACTTTTAAGGACTGAATTTGCAGCCAAGAGGTGGAGGGAGTCTAGCTCAGGGGCCTCAGGATCACATCTTTGCTTTTTTTCGTCCTGCTGGCGTCGTCAGGCTGTGGCCTGTAACATGCACTGGAGCGGTTTGCAGCTGTGTGTGAGGCGGCTGAGATGAGGATCAGCACCTCCAAGTCCATGGCACTGGTTCTCTACCGGAAATGGGTGGATAGCCCTCCCCTGAGGGGGGGGGAGGGTGAGTTGCTGCCTAAAGAGAATGAGTTCATATCTTGGGGCCTTATTCATGAGTGAGGGAAGAAAGGAGGGGGAGATTGACAGACGGATCGGTGCCGCGTCATCAGTGATGCAGACGCTGTACCATTCTGTCGTGGTAAAGAGGGAGCTGAGCTGGAAGGCAAAGCTTTCAATTTACCAGTCCATCTACATTCCTACCCTCACCTATGGTCATGATCTCTGGGTAATGAGCAAAAGAATGAGACTGCGGATACAAGCGGCAGAAATGAGTTTCCTCCACAAGGTGTTTGGGCTCAGCCTGAGAGATGAGGACCTCAGACATTCAGGAGGGGTTCAAAGTAGAGCCTCTACTCCTCCACATCAAAAGGAGCCAGCTAAGTTGGTTCAGCCATCTAGTTAGGATGCCTCCTGGACGGCTTCCTGGGGATGTGTTTTGGGCATGTCCAACCGGGAGGTGGCCCTGGGGCAGACCCAGGACATGCAGGACAGATTATATCTCTCGGCTGGCTGGGGAACACCTTGGTATTCCTCCAGTGGAGCTGGAGAATGTGGTTGGTGAGAGGGAAGTCTGGGCATCTCTGCTTAGACTGCTGCCCCCACAACCTGATTCTGGATAAGCGGCAGAAAATGGATGGATGGATGGACGGATATTATTTATGGTTGAGCCCTAGGCCTTTCATCTTGTTCAAGGCTTCCAGGTAAATAACAATTTTGTTCTTATTACCTTGTTTTTTACAGAATGACAATAAATCTTACCTAGTCTTATCTACTAAAATTGCACTGAATCATGCACCCAGGCACTCATGTGTAGGTGTCCGTTTACTTCATAGAATTCAAATCTTGCTTAATCATTAAATTTAAATTACTGGTAAAGTTTCTGCACACACTTGCTCCTTCATGATAGCACCGTGCCAGAGCCGTGCATGTCAGTGCCTTAAAATCCATGTACAACTGGGCAAATATTAGCAGTAAATGTGACCAACACAATGACAGTAACCTATGCTTAAACTAATATTTAAAAATAGATTTTCTTATGGCAACCTAAAAATTTGCACCCAGAAGAACTGAATTTGTAACCAAATTGACCTCCTCCCCCACACCCGTTACTCTGATTTGATGATTTGTTAAATCTTTTTCCCCAAACAGGTAGCCAAAAATCAGTAACACAAAAATACATAAACTGTTTTTAAATCCTTCAATTTTCTTGCATGTATCCTACAATAAACGATCAATTTTTATGATAAGATGTATATTTTAGCTCAGTTTTTAAATTAGTTTTGTCATTTTTTTCTCATCTTAGTAATTCTTGCCCTGGATTTGATTTAATACTTTTATTACCGAAAGAAATGGTAATTACCCCAAAGACAAAATTGGCAGTTTAGACTAGAGCCCTGCATTGGGAGCGGGATCCTGCGAGTCCTGCGGGACCCAACGCAAATCTCACGGGATTGGGCGGGTTTTATATTGTCGTGGGCGGGAGCGGGCGGGAGCAACAGAGATAGCGGGCGGGATAAAAATAGACAGCGGGTCCCAAAATTGTTAGCTTAGCAGGATGGAGGATGCA
>JAOYFF010000027.1:7136366-7148814 GCA_025773925.1 Cryptomyrus ogoouensis
CCTCTCCAGCACCCCCGAATAGACCTTACCAGGGAGGCTGAGGAGTGTGATCCCCCTATAGTTGGAACACACCCTCCAGTCCCCCTTCTTTAAGAGGGGACCACCACCCCGGTCTGCTAACGAAGTGATTCATCCAGTACTTCTAAAATTGTAATTAACTTTCACATTTCCAGGTAATTCAACCAGTACTTCTAGTAATTGTGCAAGCTGATTATTGTCGGCTGTCCAGGGAATACAATGCTGTCATTTCCGATAGCACAGATTCTAGTTACCTGTGGGTTTTCTCTGATCCATTCTGGCACTTCATTCTGTAAAAAGTTAGAATACCATTAAATCCCTGGGTATGGATGGATGGATGGACTACATTACTTTGTAATATTACCTAGTTACCTAGCATATTTTGGTTTCTTGATACTGAAAAGTTCACATGCTGGTAATGACAAAACATCAATGCATTTTGAAATAGGTGTATATTTGTCAAAACTGACATCCTGAAATTTACATTTAAAAAGTACCAGTGTTCTAAAAAAAGATATTTTAAGGACAAAGAGGACTATGGGTTACATCTTAAGCCTAAACGTAAAGAAGCTGTTTGTATCTTCATTGTATCTTCCAATGGCTTCAAAATAGTTGGGTCTAATACTGAAATGCTATTGAAGAGCCTGTTTTTCTGAAATTGGGTGTGTTAAATTAGGGCTGCACTTAAGTTCTGCAGCGTGGTAGATCTCCAGGAGCGTGGCTGGGCAGCCCTGTCTTAATGAGATGAAGTCTCCAAACTGCTCTTTTTTTTCTTATCACTATGTGGTGCTGCTTCAGTTTTGGGGCAATCTGTCTCAAATTGAATCACTTCCATCTTCCATGCAATGCCTCTACAAAGTCTGAAAAAGGCCAAAGCTAAACACCACCTATTCCATCACCTATCAGAACTTTTGGGTACTAGATATATTCTTAGAATCCATTAATATATCCATAGCAAAGGAGAGTACATACAATGTATTACAATATACATTCAGATATAATACTCACAGGCTTACATGGTTACACAGCACAGTTCCTCATTCCTTTGAATAATTTGAAATTTTCACTGATTTATCCTAGATAAAAACATCTTACCTAAATCATAACATGACTTCAATGTGAAAATAGGAAATGTGAAAGAATGTTACTTTTAAAAAGAATGTATGCCTGGAGATTTTCAATCTGATAAATAGGGCCAGTTTATCGGTAATTATAGATAGATATTTAGGGCGGTAAAAGGGTAAGTCAGGTGAGCCAATAGATAGTCCCATGAGATCCTTATTTGCTCATTTATTTATAATAATGCATATTTATTTTCACTCCACAAAAATTATGGACTTGCACCATATGTTATGCAGCACTGAAGGGAAAAGTAAAAAAGCAGCTTTTTGGTTATGGGATTATTCTTTATTTGTGTGTGTTTTTTGCAGTAAGCCTCCCCTCAGTCATCCATCCATCCATCTTTCCTTCTTATCCATTGACTCAGACTCAGCTTTTCTGTAAGTCGTGCCGAACACGGGCACATTAGGTCTGATCACTTGGGGCTATAGCCCTGAGTATTTTAGCCCTGATGCCAGCCTTCCTTCAAAGAAAAAGAAAAAAAAAAAAAAACTCAAGCGCTTGGGTAACCTTGACTTGCCCCTGATTTTTTTCAATAGCTAGAAACTCCCTTGGTACTAAAACACAGGACAAAATCCACACCCTGAAAAGTTTTGTACAGCTACAGACTTCACTGGTGAAAAAAATAAAGGAATAAAGCTGATAAAAAGTTGCTCCACTGCTGAACACTTTGGTCCCTTCCAGCCTAAGCCTGGCTTTGCAAAATGGACTGACAGTCCCTTTCTGTGCACTGCACCCATAACACTGATGTGAAAATCTATTTTATCTATCTAAATATTCAATTCCATTACATGCTGGCACAATCTTTCCCACCTAATCAGGTCCTTAACTATATTTTTTGTCTTTTACCTATGTCTGGATGTCTATGTCTTAGTATGTGTTATATATTTATATTCTATGCATCTATGCACTTTTTTTTTTTACCAATATTTAAGTGATAAATGCATGACCCATGCATAGAGTAGAACTAGGATAAGAAAAAATAACCCAGGATTTTAGGGTCCTCCACAATGACTTTTTTCCAGGCAGGGCTCCACCGCAATGAATTTGGATGGCCCAAATACCCATTGGCCCACTATGACAATGCCCAGTATGCCAGATGGCCAGTCCAGTTCTGCCCATGCTTCAGACAGATGAAAAAAGATATTTTTAATAATTACATCATTTTTCCTTAATGATCAAACCAAGATGTGTTCAACTGCTTCTACACCAAAAAGTAACATTTTAAAGTAAAACATGCCTGTATAGTAATAATGCATAAATATTTTGCTTAAACTATCATAATTTCCACCACCTATCAGAACATTTAGGTACTAGATATATTCTTAGAATCCATTAATATAGCATAAGCATATGAGAGTACATGCAATGTATTACAACATATATTCAGATATAATACTCACAGGCTTACATGGTTTCACGGCACAGTTCCTCATCCCACAGCGGTTCTTCTCTGCCCAAAACGGGCAAGGTTTATTCAGATTCACCTGTACCCAAATAATGATTCTTTAACATGTTGAAACTTTTCCATTTAAAGACGTTACATAGGCAAAGAAGCGTCGGATTACCTTATAAAACCTGAAGTAATCAGTCTGTAGTAACTGTTGTAGTACAGGAAAGAGTTTGTCGTTGTTGAATGAATCTATAGTCTTCGTGTCACACAAACAGTCGTCCAGGTAATCTGTCATCTTCACAAATCAGACATACTATTCAGGACCGAATTTTGGACCTTTTATTTTAAAATAATAATAAAAAAAACTTACCATCATTTAAAATAACGTAAATAAATGTAGCAGTGATGCTTTAAAAACAACGATTGTTACTATTAGACACTGTAAGCTAATTGGTGCGTAATTGTTACTTACACGACAAACATCGTTGAGTTCGCATGAATTACCCGTTTGAAACTCGCAACTGAGAAACGGAAGCAAATTTAACACAACAAACACTTTAAAAACAATGCCCATTGTCGCGGTGTTTTGCTTTAGCCGTTAGGTTTGGCAAAACACTAAAGGAAGCCTGTATTGCAGACGTCTCCTATGTGAAAGTGCCAAAAATCGATCTTTTCTGTTAGTTGTCTAGGTTCTGTATACCAATTAAATGAACTGATCCTGAAAGTCAGAGCCAGGCGTTGCTGATTGCACGTACGCTAATGATTCAGTCATTGCTCACTAAGCATACAGGACGTTAAATTTCCTGCATTCGAAGCCAGAAGTTGTCTCATGTCTTAACGTATCTGACACGAAAATAGGCGGTGTTTTTTTAAAAAAACGAATTGAAGAAGGAATAATATATATATATAATTCCTTCAATTCGTTTTCATATATATATAAACATTAACAAACAGGGCGCAGTTCAAAGACAAGACAGAGTCACAGTCACTGGTCTTTTATCTTTGAAATGATGAATGGCTTAACTCGAAGTTGCAACTGAACTGTCTAGTAGTCTACAGAGTGAAATGTACCAATTAACTTCAGAGGGCATTAAATAAACCTCAGCAATGTGCTCCCGGGATAGGCTCCCCCCCCCCCCCCAATGTAGTCATTCTAGAAATTGTACAGGTTGATGAGTGTGGGTCGAGTATAGTTTAGATGGGTGGAGAAGGTGATAAAGTGACAGAGTTGTCTTGGGAATACAGTGTTGTTCCTACAGCCCTCCCTTCAAGTTTGTGTATGTTCTAACGTTAAATTGTGTTTGTGTGTTTTCTGAGCAAATATATACTTAGTACCCATAAAAACAGCTTCAAACATTTTCTTCGACCAGCCATGCTGTTTGAAATTTCAGCCTTTGGTAATGATCACCATCGTAAGACCATATGACAGTGCCCCCTCTGTTTTTGACCCTTTCTTTTTTAAAATAAATACACAATGGCTGGACCCAAATATTTAAAAATCTGAGCCAACGTGGTTGTTATTGTTATTAATTATTTGATTATAATTCGAAATTTAATTAGTGATTATTTCAATATTTTCAGTAAAATTTACTTGGTCATATTAAAAATGTAGTTAAAATGTAGTAGGTGGGGATTTCGGCGCAACGCCTGCGAATTACTGTCTCAGATTGAGTACGTGCCCTGAAGTGAACTGGCATTCCATTCAGGTTGTTCCCTTAGCTTTGCAGCAGTCTATAGGTGTTCATTAGAAAATATCTTTTACCTTAAGATTAAAACCGGGCATATATGTTATATATGCAAAATCCTTCATTTTATAACCGCTCATGTATACGTGTTTATAACCCCTGTATATATTTCCTTATTTAATTCACGTCGACGCGTGACGTTTTTGCCCCGCTCCCTTGGCCACGTCATACCACGGCGTATACGGAGGGGGCTGGCGGAGGCGTTTCCGGCTGATTGTGGTCAAGAAGCGTCCTGTTAGTCATATACAGGTTGAAAAGTGTATAGCCTCATAGGTCCCTTTGCTGTCCAGGTTTCTTCTTTTTGATGTCACCGTAAGTATTTACAAAAAAATTGAGTTTAGGGTCGTTACTGGCTGTGTTCGTGGCGTGTTTTACTCTAGTGCCAGTACTATGTAGCCCACTACGGTTCATATATTTTATCGTGACTGAAATATCTCCCTTTTGCTAGAGTTCTAAAACAAAATTATCTGTGAAAGACATTTTTGAATGTAATAAATATATTACGTGGCTAACGAGCTAACTTATTGGCCAGTGGCAGAACAGAGTGGTGTTTGACGTGAGGCTAGCTAGATAGCTGTAGTAATGTAGCTAGCTAACAAACCCCAATCCGAAAGAAAACGCGGAAAATAAAAGATTCTATAACTTTTAAAACGAATCTGGTAAGTAGCAAAAATGGTTAACATTTGTATATTCAGTTTTTCCCTGTAATCGATACGCCTCAAGTACGATTTAATTCAATCACGTATGGCAAAAGATTGAATCGGAAAACTTTTGTGACTATTTTAAATAAATAATCACTTGTGGTCAACTTGTTGTTTTATTATACGGATTAAAATGAAATTAAAAGTAAGCGGCCGCCAGTAATATGACGTCACCACTTTTGTTTGTGTACTGAGATAGTATGATGACGTGTCTTTAGAAGGGTACGTTTTTGAATGTGGTCTATAGTAAAAATAAACCGGGCCTACAGCTCCTCCTCTTAGACGGTTGACGCAAGTTGTCGCATATTTTCTGCGGAAATCCGTAGCTCTGTGTTTATTGTAAATAATAATTGATTTGATATAAATATAAATACATTTGCCATGTTTCCTGTCCTTTGAATTATAAGTTAATAAATCTGGTTTGGAGATTTCAGACTGTCGAATTATTTTCTGTTGCTTACATACGCCAATTTTCCATGTCCAACTGTTTTCTAATTTAGCTGTATGTATAGTTTTATTGTCTTTTCTGTAGATTTAGTACAGATCTTAGTCACAATGTGTTGTACTTAAGCAGAAGATGAATAGTGTCTGTAACTCAGTTTTTTAATCCCCCTTCGATTATGAATATTTCATACATTATCCATATGATCTTTAATGAATTTCGTGAAATATCTCCAAATATTATGTAAAATTATGTAAATACAGTGGTACCTTAGAACTCGAATTTAATCCGTTCAGAACTCCGGATCGAATCCTAAAGTTCGAGTTGTGATCGAATTTTCCCCATAAGAAATAATGGAAAACCAATTAATTGGTTCCCGGCCCCAAAAATTACACCAAATTTTGTTTTTTTAGCATTCAGACACAAAATGAACCGGATAAAACAAGAGCATATACTGTACTAAACGCATCTAAGCACATTTATCAAAACAGTCATTTGTAATGTAAGAAAATAAATGTATCCAAACAAAGTGTCCTGCCCCGATCGTCCGCTCCTTCCGTGTGCCACGCCCCCTCGTTAACCCCGTGTGGAATCCCCGCGTTTGTTCGTTTTGCCTGCCTTATCTGTAATTAAACCCCGTATTCCCCGATACCCTGACGTCTGCGCCTTTGTCTCCATTCCGTCCCGCTAGGCACAACAATATTATTATAATTAAACGTATTAATGGTTTATTATTAATATTAAAATAATGAATAAAATCTTTATTTTTAAATGTATTTAATTATATAATAATTACTGTTACTGTCTATCATTGTCTAAATGTATTTTTACTGTCTAAATATATGTATTCAGCTAGTGTAAACATGCACGATGCTATCACAGCTAATGCCAGGCTGAGACTGAAGCTTTAACCTTTGTTTCCGCTGAGAGATGTTCCGCGTCACTCATTTCCCAGCGCGTACAAGTTATCTTAGGTCGTCGTTCACGGTTTGACTTCTGAGATTCAGATCGAGCTCTAGGTAATTTTTTTTCGAAGTGGTTGGTTCGACTTTTAAGAAATTCGAGTTCCAATAAGTTCGAGAACTGAGGTACCACTGTAATTATGTAAAAATAAAAACGTATTTGCCCCCATACTGATTTTCTCTATTTTTGGATATTTGTCTCTGAATTGTTTTTATCCTTTAATTATAGGAAACCTATGTAAAACATAATACGTTTCTCAAATTATTTTATTTATATAAAATATATTTATATAAAAATATTTATATAAAACCCATATCAGCCATGTGGGGAAATAGATTCTCTTAAACTATTGGATGGATGATTTTATTAAGGGGTATTACAGCAGGAAATAGAAAGGGACAGAAATTAGACATAGTATACTTAAAACAAATTGGAAAAAAAATAGAAATAGTCTTACTTTGTAAAAGAAATAAATACAAATGTGCAAAAAGTTATAATGTGCAAACTTTATTTTAAAAAAGTGCTGTATAATGGTTGCAGGTCAAGTAAATGCAGGTCAAGCAGTGCAAAATATATAGTACAAATATATGAAGGGGTGAATGAATGATGAGAAGGGAATCTGAATAATGTTAGTCTGCAGGCAGGTGATTGGCTGGCTTGCTGGCTTAGCTTAGGGCAGAGCTGTATGCCCTGATGGCAGCATGAATAAAGGATCTGCAAAGCGTTCCTTGCTGTGTTTCAGAGAAAGAGAAAGTATTCTGCCACTGAAGTTGCTCCACTGTGCCACAACTGTTGCATGTGGGGGACATTTTCATTATAGGCCGATCCCGAGCACAGAGTTTAGCCTTCCAGTACAGCTTGTTTGGTCTCTTGGTGTCCCCAACTTTGATACTGCTGTCTCCTGAGCTATGTTTCTACCTAATAACTGGTTGTAATACCTTTAGAAGCAATAACTGCAACCAGATTATTCCTGTAATCTGAGATCAGTCTGCTTCATGGAGCAACCCCTGGGCCACTCCAAAACATTTAATTTTGTGTATTTTCAGCTAATTTGGGAAATATAATACTTTGCTAATTTATTAACCTGAGTACTATGATGTAGTTGTGAGTGATATGATTTATCTTGACTGGTTACAGGAAGAATTGGTTCTACATCAAATGTGTGGAAATGGTTTGGATTTGCAAAATCTGACATGAACCAATCTAATGTAATTTGCAAATGGTTATAATTAGAGGTGCACCAGTCCGATATTCAGATCGGTATCTGTACCAATCCATACCGATTAGGTGGATCAGGTATTGGCCATTATTTATTTGTTATTGACTTATTTGGCAGTCCGTATGTTTACATGCACAGCTAGGTCAAGCTACGGTTATAGCTTGACTGCATCATTTAATAGGACTACTGTCCTTGTCCCAGTATACATACACAGGAAGGGATTCTATTTGTTGACCAAAGTATGTTTGAATCCGCTACAGTAGGTAGTGATATGACTCCTTTCAGCTTGTTATTATTATTGGACTTTTTCCAGTTGAGCCATTAATTCACAGAAAGTAAAAAATAAATAAATAAAATTGGTAATAATGGATGCGTGGACAAATGAAATGACCAAAGCTGTAATTGCGATCTGGTTGGAAGAACAGATACAAGATCAGAATAGCATAACAAGAAATAAAGTATTTTGTATAATATACTATGACAGCACTGTATTGAAAAATTTTCAAATATGGCAGTGTGATTTTGTGATAATAAATATTGGGGTATTTATGAAACAGAAAAGGAGTTCAACATACATTTCTCACAAACCCGACTAGAAGTAATTTAAACAGCAAGGATGAAAATGATTGATTGTCTCAGAACACCTGCAGCGCTCGTGCAAAAGCAGGGGAGGTAAACGTTAAACAGATTTTTAAACATATACTGATAATCTTGAAAGGGAATAATTAAAATCGCAAAACTTGCTACGTTTTTTTCCTATCACAGAGTAAAAATGTTTTACCAAAACGTAAACGCCCTGTGCTATAATAGCCGTACCAAATTGAAGATAAGAAAAAGCCTGATCTTAATCTAGCTGACTAGTGATGTCAGAATTGGATGTGCAAAACGTGTGATGTTGGTATTAATATTGCACCTCATCTGGTCCTACTACAGCCATTTTTTGAATTCAGTACAAAATACCCCACCTTGTGCTGTGATGTCATTCGCCGCTAGTACCAGTTGTTAACGCCCTTTAGTTGAGCGTACAGATCTTTACAGTGCTGCACATTGCATATGTGCTGTATGTCCTCTGGTATGCTCCATGATTCTTCTGCGTGCTGGCTTCTTCTGTTACTTCTGGGTCAAAGCCCAGGAAGAGAAACTGTGGAGCATGCGCAGAGTGGCTAGGTCAGAATCAGTATGATTGAAAGATACATGCAGGAGTAAATAGACTCCCAATTGCATTATCTGGGTGTCTTAGTCCGACTTTGAGAAATTCAATTTGGTACGATTTCAGTCGGACTAACATCATAATTTGATTTTCTTAGTGTGTGTGTAAACATACTGAGTGTCTAAGGGGTGGTATTCAGGCTCAGTAAGTAGTACCTGCAGGTGTGACACTTCTTGCGTTGAGTGTTCACTCCTCTGTATTGTTTTGTGTTGAGTGTGCATGTCTTTGGTGGTGTTTCACACACCTCTATTTGCTCCATGCACACATTAACCATACCACACTCAGATGCCTTGTTTGCTCTTCATATTTGAAGTGAAGGGGGCAGTGGAGGAATCTACATATTGCACTGCTGCTAACAAGGAAGCTGACTGGTACAATTTCTAGAAGTACTGGATGGATCAGTTGAAAAGGTGAAAGCCAGTAAATGTGTTTTTTTTCCTAAATGCTCCTACTCATATTTGCGACATGTAACTCTGAAACTACACCCATTAGTTTATTGCACATCCCACTTGCATCCCAATTTGCAGAAGCTTTCTCCAGAATTAGGTGGTTGCCTGTATTTCTTTGAACTTTTCTTTACAGATGTACACAGGATTAACTACTACGAACAAAAACAGTATTTATTAATCAAAGTATTTTTAACACTTGGCTCATTATACCAATATACCAATTCCTTGACCAAAACATCAAGGGAATATTAGTGAACAACTGACTTGATCTTGCCTGATGGCTGAAATCACATTCTGAATTGTTAAACGTGATTAATTGCTCTCCTTTTCACACATAGACATGCACAGTTGAGAGCAAAGCATGGTGACTATGACTAAGTGATACAATTAAATCCCCCCATGATAAATTTAGTCAGGGGGACTTCAGACTGCTACCAATAAAATTTGCAGTTTAGCATTAATTGTGTGTAATTAAGTTTCCATGGTAATATTTGTTTTTTTCCCTAGTGAAGTTAAAGGTTTTAATTTAGATAGAAATCAAAGATTTCAAATGCATCAAATCATTCCTTCAAACAAATCGAATCATCTTGGGGCCGCCAATTTAAACCCCGTAGTATTAAACACATGAAACGTTACAACTATGCTGTTTATCATATTATCTTTTATTATTATTACAGAGCTGAAAAAAATGTATAGATTTGTATATTGTTAGGTCAGTGGTTCTCAACCTTTTTTGGCCTGTGATCCCATTTTGACATCACAAATTTCTGGCAACCCCGTAGAAATTTTTCTTTCTAGAATTAGTTTTTGATCATGTTTGTAATACTGTGTTGCAAATACAGAGTAGCCAGATTAGTGCACAGTCACA
Source organism: Cryptomyrus ogoouensis (assembly GCA_025773925.1). Taxonomy (NCBI): domain Eukaryota; kingdom Metazoa; phylum Chordata; class Actinopteri; order Osteoglossiformes; family Mormyridae; genus Cryptomyrus; species Cryptomyrus ogoouensis. The sequence continues at coordinate 7,146,494 of JAOYFF010000027.1, forward strand.
TTTTATTTTCCCTGATCACATGTACAGTTAGGCGAGCTTGTCTTTACAGGGCTGAAGGTGAACGCGATCATTTTATTTAAACTCATTTATATTTATTGATATTTATGAACGTGAAAGAATACAGTTGTTTAAGATTGTATGTAGAGCTGGGCAATATGACCTAAAAATAAAATCTCCGATTTTTTTTTTTCCACAATAAATCCGATTTTCGATTTTAATCGATTTTCTCCTCCCCTACTCAAAATCAAACTACAGATGACAAATGGTTCAAAACAAGTTTTAACTTTGTTTTTTTTACTTTAGGGTTAAAGTGCAATCTGACAAGCCAAAAAAGATGCTTGTAAGTGAGATGGCAGACCACGCCATTGTAAACACTTTTAGAAACTTGTAAAAACTTTTAGCACGTTAATGAATCCTGGCTTTTCCACAGTATGTATGGGCACCATGTCTTTTGCAATATATATCGCGACAGCGTTTATCGCCTTCCACCGTGCCCCACTCTTATCATATGGCACACAGTTTGAAAACGTCTCAGGGACGGTTGCTTGCTTAACCTTGGATGTTGTGCTGGTGCTGCGGCTATTTTCGTTTTGCTGGGAGCTGCACTTCTCCCACTCTGCTGCGTGCCGGTGCTTTAGGTGCTGGAATAAATTTGCCATTCTGCTTCCTTTGGTTGCAACAGTTTTTAAACAGACTTTGCAACGAGGACTTGTTTGGTCTGTGTCCGACGGTGCAAAACCGAACTAATTCCATATTAATGCACAAGCTCCAGCTTTTCCCCTTTCGTTGCCATGTTTGTGAATCTGCTACAGTGATTGGGTGCGCCGCACTAATTTACCCCTAAAGAACGGTGCGTCACATTAGTTCCGCTTTTGGCGCTCGCGTGTAACACGTACTAAAATCGATTTTCATAAAAACACATCGTCCTCAACTGTAAATTCGAATTAAACGTTAAAATTGATGTATCACCCACCTCTATTTGTATGTAGTGTCTTAATCAAAATTTTTAAAAGAATAATAATTAGTTGAAACAATATTTTTTTATCAATTTTTTTTATTAATTACTAGACATTACAAGGTTTTAGTAACCATTTCAATTTCGTAGAACAACTTAAAGGACAGTTCCAAAATAACAAAGTAATCTTCATATGATTATATTCTACAGGGGCTGTGGAATGTTACTGGATGAGACTCCGCTTTTTGACCCCACTCTTCTCCAGGAACTGGATTGGAGTAGCAACACTGTCCCATTCTCTCCTCCCATTTCCCCAGCCCAGCCTGGAGAGGGTCTCATTCTCCGTCCTCTTCACACTGCAGACCTCAACCGAGGTGCAAACTCCCACCACACTTTAGCTGCATGACTACATGTATCCAACCTTCGTTTAATGTTTGATTGAGGCATACCTGCCAACATTTAAGTTACAAAATATGGGAGTTTTGAATTGCTATTTTTAAAATTTATTCATAAGTTAATAAGGTTAAGTAAGTAACCAGATTTATATTTTTACTTCAGTTTGTTATGATGAAACAACATCAGCTTATCAGAATCATTGCAGTTTAACACTGTGGTTACAAAACATCAGATTGTCACCCAAACTTGGAGACAACCTCAAGACTTTTCGTCATGCACTTTTTCCAGTATCACAAAGTATTTGTCTTTCTGGATGTTCGACTCATCACAGTAATCCAGAGTCCCTTGATAATGAAGAATAATATTGTCGATGTGCCCTTTTGTGCCTCAGCGGCGCGTTTGTGCTATTGGGAACGGATATGTTGGCTGACATCATTTTTCCCACTGTGCACTATATTAAAATCAGTCCTACAGACTTTACAAAAGGCATGACCACTATCTTGGTGACTAGCAGATATTAATGGTGTCTGTTCATTCCATTTTTTTTTGTTTTGCCACATTGCCCTGACACTGCACTGACATTTTGACACCAGCTAAGTTGGCTAATTCATTCACCATTCAAGTGTCCTTCCAGCATGGGCAAAGAGCAGCTGTGCACACCTCTTAAATGTGGTGGTTTGCCAGGTTGCAGTGATGAAATTGTGTGTAACATTATGTGACATTGGGCCATACAACTGAAATTGTATGTAGTGTGGATTTTGTGTGAACATTGAACATGTCTGTGTTTTAATTTCTATATAGGATACTACAAACTTTTATCTCAGCTCACTTTAGCAGGTGATGTCACACCAGAACAATTTATCAGTAAGTGGCACTTGTTAATGTGAGGCATGCCTTGTATTTAGAGATTAAATTAATTAAGTTGTTTATTATAAAATATGTGTTGTGAGTCAAATGACTAAAAAGGTTG
>JAOYFF010000027.1:7179331-7191152 GCA_025773925.1 Cryptomyrus ogoouensis
TCATTTAAAATGGACTGTGGCTAAGTGGAAAACTGTTCTGTGGTCAGACGAATCTAAATTTGAAATTCTTTTTGGAACCAGGGATGCCATATCATCCAGACTAAAGAGAAGGACCACCCAGCATGTTATCTGCGCTCAGTTCAAAGGCCAGCATCTGATGTATGGGGGTGCATTAGTACATATGGCATGGGCAGCTTGCATATCTGGAAAGGAACCATCATGCTGAAAGGTATATCCAGGTTCTAGAGAAACATATGCTGCCATCCAGACATCATCTCTTTCAGGGAAGACCTTCCATTTTCCAACATGACCATGCCAAACCACACACACTGCATCAATTACAACATAATGGATTTGTAGAAGAAGGGTCCGGGTACTGAACTAGCCTGCTATTTGCATTTCTTTATGTATGTTTTAATGTCCATATGAAAATGTCACATATAGCTTTTATATGTCTAAATATTCATATTCTATATATTCCTGATTAGCAGTATGACCAACATTCTCCAAGACATTACAGTAAGAACTATAACAGATTCATTAATTAATGGCATATACAGAACCCTGAAGAGGCCACAGATTCTTTTTGTGCACAATGTACATTTAAATCATTTACATTTAACAGGCATTTTTATCTAAAAAGACTTACAGTATAGGCATGGGCTACAATTTGTGTGCTCCCTGAGATCTACAAGCTCTCCGTTACCTTTTGAGGTGCATTGGTTGAGCTACAGGAGCACTGTTGATGCTATACTAAAATCTGCTTTATTTTGACTAATCCTAATACTGTAAAGTGAATTATAAAAATATACTGGACATGTTGTACAATTAAGTCTTTTGAGAAATGTAGGGATTACAGTTGGCTCCTGCCCCATATAGTGCGCAACCACTTCATATCGAAAACCAAAATGCTGTCTGGTTTTGAACCAATATTAGTGAGTGTGAGACGAGTACAGACTAGAAAGCTGGACCAAATGACAATGCTGTCATTTCCCACAGCACCAAATCTAGTTTCAGCTGTTTTATAGTGTGCAGTCTTTACAAACTGCAAATGGTTTTTAAATAAAAGCTGTCAAGTTAAAAAGAAAATTGCTGCTGCAAAATGTCCTTTTCCTTTAGTGAGTGGGTAGCATTGCATTACAAATCTAGAAGACCAACATGCGTGTCAGTAGGTGTTTTAACCTTATTTACTGAAAGAGCTAAGAGTATGAGAGAAAGGCTCTCCCTCTCTCACCTGCTGAAGTCTTTCTCTGTCTCCAGCTCTTCCTCACCATGGCCCAGTCGGAGGAGGTGTCGCTCATCAATATCGAGTGCCATGATCTTCTCAAACAGCTGGTTCAGGGCCTTTAGACAGCAGATAGCACTTATACATGAGTATGTGTGCGTGACCCCCCACTAATATTAAATTAACCTAAGTAGGGGGTTATTTAATTACCTCATAACGATCAAGCAGACAGGTGATACTGTGATAAGTGGAGGAAGTTCTGGACACACTGCGCACAATCGGTTCATTAGCGTCAACTTTAAACACCAACATGGATGCTTTTGACGAGCGTTGGGTTAGTTTGCAAACACTACAGACTATTTGCATGTCATTATCATTATAATCAATAATATGGTAATTATTGTTGCTGTTATTACTAATAACAATAATAATATTACTATACTTATACTTAATAATAATACTATAATTATAAATACGACAAATTGTGCACATGTGCAAAAGTACGAGGTTTCACTGGAGAACTATGAACATTTTTTCGTGTCCACATACGCTGTGTGGATATGCGAGTGTTGCACTTGTGTGGAGAAGTATGAACCAGCATAGAGACAGACTGACAGACCCAGTGCAGCTGGGTCAAGCAGCAAAATAAAGGTGAAGCACATTTTGCTGAATGGAAACTCCAACAATGCCCACATTCCATCAGGAATTGAAAGGTCCAGCAGCCAAAATATCAAAAGCCATGACAACATCTCTTATGAAGAGGCCACAGTGACAATGGCAGCCAATAAAAACCACAAAACTCCCCCAAAGAACTGAGTTCGTATCTCAATGTCTCCGCATGACTTAAGATAGAAGTTTATTACAAAAATGCAGTCAGTAGAGATCAAATCTGGGTTTTAACTATTTGACGCCATTTTTGTATCCACCAGAAACTGCGATAACCATAAATTAATGGGAAATTAAACTTGGTACTGTTGGAAATGGCAGCATTGTATTCCACCAACAGTTCTGTCTTTTAGTCCGGCTAACTAAGCTTTGCTTGTCTAACACTCACCAACTTGTACAATTTTAAGAAGTACTGGATAAATTACCAGGAAAGGTGAAAGTTAAATGTGTTTTTTTTGAGAGATGTAGGTCTACATGCATTCATTTATGTACATTCCACTTATATGACAATTTGCATAAACTTGTTCCCTTTTTTTGTGTGCATTTAACTCATTTACATTTAACTGGCACTTTTATCCAAAAAGACTTACATAAAGTACTTATGGTAGGAACACAGTTTGAAACCTGGTATCCCTAAGTGAGAAAACAGGGCGAAAGGCAAGGGGAGAGACACGTACTATGGCCAATTCACATATCCATAAGTTATGGACTATGGGAGGAAATGGCACAAATGAAATGAACACAAAAATGCACTGACACAGAAGCAGAGTCAGAATTCCTATAATGTGAGGCCACAATGACCCACAGTGCCACCAGCAGCGTCTGATTAATGTGCATGTAACACAGAATGATTTGCTTTCTCCTTAATCTTCATGTAGGTACCTGATTAGAGTGTGTCACAATCAGAGTTCTCTGCTCAGGGAAGTTGTGATAAAGGTTGGAGATTATCTGCACAGCCACATCAGTTTTCCCTGTACCTGGAGGGCCCACAACCTGGAAGAGAGGTTCAGCTGATGAATCCTCTGAAGGTACATGTTACTATAACAGACCAATAAGATGCGTCAAATCATGAAGGACTCACCATTGTGAGGCCAGGCTGCATGCCTGCCCGCACTGCTTCAATCTGCGTGGGTGTGAAGCGGATGGTGTTTCTGTTGACATAAAAAAAAAAAAAAGGTCATCAGCAGATGTTTTACCTTTATTTACTCAAAGAACTAAGAGGTTTTTAGTTACGTCACACGCCTAAAAAGTAAACACCATAGTTGCTGTGGTGCTGTCATGAACTGAAATTTTGAGGATATGTAAAAGCACATTTATATTGCATTTAGTTATTTAGCAGATGCTTTTATCCAAAGCAATGAACAAATGAGAAAGCAGGGTCAGATCCTGGGGCAACTGGGGTTAAGGGTCCTGCTTAAGGGCCCAACAGTGACATCACGCTGCCGGAACATACCATTTTAACCAGCGACCTTCCGATCACAAGGACAGTGTCTTACCTTACAGGGACATACATCCCATAATTCATGAATTGTAATTATCAGAAGGAAAAGACTGGTTCACCTCCTCGGCTGGTTATAGGGATAGGGCCCCCTGTTGGGAATGACGTGAGGCTCCACCAGTAGTGTGTCATCATCGCCAGCCTCCTCTTCACCTTCCTCCTCAGCCTTCCGCTTTCTCCCTTTCACATCCTTCACTGGGAACTTGATTCTGGATTAAGTGGTGTACAGGCAGTCTTTATGTGAAACATACTTTCAACATTATTCAAATGTTCTGCATGATAAGTGACAAGTTTTTTGCTCGTGTGATGCAGATTAGCATTCTGGACACTAGTGCTGGGCAGTATACCAGTTCATACCGAAAAACATTTTTTATTATTATGATATGAAATTTTCTTATACCATAATACCAGTTTAAATAGCCTACACAACGTTCGGAAAGTGGTGCAGCTGGAAACTGTTTAAGGGGTGACCATTTTCACTGCTGCACCGCTAAAAATGTACCGCGAAAGATCAGAAACAAAAGATATAGCTGACGCTGGAGTTGAAAGTGAGACACTGGGGTTGTCAAAAATCGATTCTCAGATACTAGTCGATATTAAAAATTAGTATCTGATTAGATACTCATTTTCACCATTATTGATACCAACAGTGCGGTTTTCACCTCATTCGCCACACTTCACACAGCACCACTAGAGCGCAGGCGCACGTACATACAGTACACACTCGAGAGGAGGGGAGGGACTGCACAATAGCCACTGAACACATTTGCGCTGGTTAACACACACATACTGAGTTGGCTGAACATGACATATGCTGCAGTTGAAGGCACTTTGCAAGTCGCTTTAGTAAAAATAAAAAAAAATAAAAACCGCAAAAGTGCCATTTAGAAGTATTTTGCAGACGAGCATGGAAAGGCTAAGGATGTCGATAAGTCTCTATGCAAACAGTGCTACAAAGCTGTGGCGACAAAGTCAAGTAGCACGTCAAACTTGGTGAAGCATCTTAAAGACAGATATCCTGGTCTTTAAGAGAAATTTCACGAGGTCAGTAAAGCTCGCGTTCCAGCAACACTAAACTACTAAACACATCAAAAATGTTAACTTGGCCGGCGCATACCTTAACATTAGCAGTTTATCTATAAGTAGTTAGCCAACAAACACGTTAGCTGTATGTTATCATTAAAGCAGATAATAGGCGCAATGGCTAATAATAAAATAGTTAATGTGGGAACAATGCAAAAACGTAAAACAAAAATGTGTCCTGTAAAATCCTGTAAAATGTGGTAAACACCAAGTCATACTTAAAAAAAAAAAAAATACTGTTGTATACCGTGAAATTGATATAACTATGAAAAATACCGTGATATAAATTTTTGGTCATACGGCCCAGCTCTAGTGGATACATACATTTACTTCACATGTCTTCTGTTTCTGTCACAGCATTATTCACCTCATTTAATTACAGAGTAAATTCATATGAATATGAAGTTACCAGAGTAAATTCATATTCATGTCAACAATCTGTTAAGTAAACCACATAAATACAATTTTTGTCAGCTAAAAAAAATATAGGTAATGTATGGAGTACACCTGGGACAGGATATCCAGCACTGGACACATAGCCACATACAACACACATATGAGCAATTTAGTCAGTTATTCTAAACGCATATGAACTGCAGGAAGAAACCTGCAAAATGGGGAAAACATATGCAATCTTCACACACAGAGTAGAGGCTGAATGCCAACCCTAAACCAGATTTACACAAATAAGAATTACTCCTTGCATGCATTGAAATATTACCAGACACTAAATTACACAGTAATTAAGTGATTAGGTTATAGAACTTTGATATATATTGTTGAATTGAGCAATAAACTAAATAGTCAATATTATTAGTGCAGCATAACTGTTTAGTATTAACTTAATTCCCTACATTCTATTTTTTTGGCACAGGCACGAGCCTAACAGCTGCTTGTTACGGCTGCTCTGAGTTTGCTGCGTTTGTTACGCTTTACCTACTTATTTTTGGCTTATTTTTTGGCTTTTTATTTTTAAATATCTTGTTGAGGAAGTGATGGCCTTTTTAACCAAGGGAGTTTTTATATTTGTGTAGTTAGTGGATGTGTACCATCATCTACCTACTGCACCATGCCTACTCTCACCTGGACAAGCCTGGAGATACTGTGAGGATCATGTTTTTTTATTTCTCCAGCACCTCCAATACTGTCCTGTTTGGTAGTACCATCCCTTCCGAGTCATCACATTGTACAACCAGTAATCATCAGACTGTACACTTTGAAAACTTGCCATGTTGCCAATTTCTATAAATATCTATCTTTGCGAATCTGCTATCTCAGCAAATTTGTATTTTGTCCACATAGTACTATACCTATTTTCATGTTTACCAACTCATTACCATTTTCACACCAGAGCATGTGAGCGGAGGGGAGCGGTGATAATTTCCGCTCCTTGCTAACGAGGCTGTTGGCTCCACCCACTCCTCCGCTCTAATTTGCACTAAGCCGCACCGCTCAACACCACTCCTCGCTCCACTAAAATTTCCTCCTGCTCCAGTCAAATCGCTCCACGCTCACTCCAATTTCAGGGACAAATATTCTGCATGCCTAACAAATGTCACCTTAAACCGAAGCCTTATATCAAAGAAATATGAGCAATGACAACATTGTCACTCAGAACAGGAAATATTGATTTTTAAACATATAGGCAACAAAGGACAGGTTTGGCAATGGCATTCCACACAAAAATAGGCTTTAAAATAAAGGAATCAGTGGGCTTAATAGCCTGCTAAGCATGCACGTTTTAAATTCCTTAATTTTTTTCTGTTGATGCTGCGTCTCTCTATAAAATGAAATTTCACTGTTAGCGTTACATGAAATTAAAAAAATCCTATCAGACCTACCTTGAATGACAGATCTAATTTATTTGATTACCAATATTTACTTTATAGGCTTTTATACTTTTATTTACTTTGTAGTCTTGATATGCTACAACCATATAAAACTTGCTCACGTTTTGCTCTGGCTTCCGCCTATTTGCGTAGCACACTCTCATGTTTCTGAGAAAGGCGATTCCGAAGTGAATCTTTACTCGCTGAAACAGTTTCACCACATTGTTGTTCTTGCTCTACATTGCCATTTATACATTTGATAAGAATAGTACACTTGTATGATCTATCAGTTTCCTTTGTGAAATACTTTGCGAATTCCATCTCGGCCGATTTGTGTAACAGTCTTGATAATTGTACAGATGACTTCTGGGTAGATTTGGGCACGCCTCAGAGTTGTAGTGTGAGCGGTATCGGAGCGAAATTGGAGCAAGACCGAGCGACCACTCCAGCCTTAATTAAAAAAACCGCTCTGCGCTCTGACCAAATTCCGCCTGCTCCGCTCCTCGCTCACGCTCCGCTCACATGCTCTGTTTCACACAGTCACTTAATCACTTCAAATTGTTTTTATATACAAGTGTTGTACACAACATTGTGTATTTCTACTTTTGCCCTTTGTGTATCTTCACACAAATAGTCTGTAACTACAACCAGTTTCTTTCAGGGTAAAGGTATTCTGAGTCCCCCTATTAACTATTATTAACGATTATTGTTGAGCAATAACCCAATGCTACCTATATTAAATAAAAAATAAAAAAAAAACATGCATACGTACACAGTTTAAACTGACCTGAAAGGGGGTATCTGAAGGGCAGGGTCATCAACAGTGACCTTCACTTTGTGACCTGGAAAGGAATCCTTCAGGTGGTCGATGGACAGGAATGTGTCATTAAAATCCAGTGTGGAGATTTGGTTGGGCATTCTGGAGTAGTGGGCGCTGTCTGGGTTCCCATATCCCAGGATGATGTCGTGCAACCATTCTGGGACAACACACTCGGTGTTCATCAAGTTGCGAATGGTTTCCAAGACAGCCTGAATGTATGGGGACAGAAGGAAGATCTTAAATTGAATTGATCCATTCAGGATGTTAAGTAAATAAATGTATGCCGGAGAAATCATACAAGTTAGAGATGTCTAAAAATACAGTCCCGTTCAAAAGTTTAAGACCACTTGAAAAATGGCAAAAAAAAATCATATTTTGCATGGTTGGATCTTAAGGTTCCAAGTAGAGCTTCAACATGCAACAAGAAGAAATGGGAGTGAGATAAAACAGTTTTTGAGCACGCAATTAATTGAAAACGACGATTAAACTGAAACAGGCTGTTTTACAGCTGATAAAAATTTTAGGACCACATGCCTTTAAAAGGCCAAATCTGTGCAAAGATGTGGATTCATTGTCATTTTCTGTCAGGTAGTCACACTGTCATGATATTCTGATGGCAAAGGCAAAAAAACTCTCCCTTTTTGAACGTGGTCGGGTTGTTGAACTGTATAAGCAGGGTCTCTCGCAGCGCGCCATCGCTGCTGAGGTGGGACGCAGTAAGACAGTCATTTGGAATTTCTTAAATGATCCTGAGGCTTATGGAACAAAAAAGTCAAGTGGAAGACCCAAAAAAAATTTCACCAGAACTGAGCAGGAGGATCCAATTGGCTGTCCGTCAAGACACTGGATGATCCTTGACCCAAATTAAGGCCGTTACTGGTGCCGACTGCAGCCCTATAACCATCAGACGGCATCTGAGACTGAAGGGCTTCAAGAACAAAAAATGACTTCAAAGGCCTCGTCTCCTTGAACACCACAGAACTGCCCGTTTGGACTTTGCAAGAGAGCACCAAACATGGGACATTTAAAGGTGGAAGAAAGTTTTATTCTCTGATGAGAAAAAATTTAACCTTGATGGTCCTGATGGTTTCCAACGTTACTGGCATGACAAGCAGATCCCACCTGAGATGTTTTCTACGCACCACAGTGGAGGGGGCGCCATAATGGTCTGGAGTGCTTTTTCCTTCAGTGGAACAATGGAGCTTCAGGAGGTGCAGGGGCGTCAAACGGCCGCTGGCTATGTCCAGATGTTGCAGAGAGCATCCCTCATGACTGAGGGCCCTCGTCTGTGTGGTAACAACTGGGTTTTTCAACAGGACAACGCTACAGTACACAATGATCGCAGGACAAGGGACTTCTTCCAGGAGAATAACATCATTCTTTTGGCCCATCCTGCGTGTTCCCCTGATCTAAATCCAATTGAGATGGGGATGGATGGCAAGGGAAGTTTACAAAAATGGACAACAGTTCCAGACAGTAGATGCCCTTCGTGCGGCCGTCTTCACCACTTGGAGAAATGTTCCCACTCACCTCATGGAAATGCTTGCATTGAAGTGATCAACAATAACGGTGGAGCTACTCAGTACTGAGTTCATGTTTGGAAGTTTGATTTCTGTTTTGGGGGGGGTTTACGGGTTTTTTTTGGAGGTGTGGTCCTAAACTTTTGATCAGCTATAAAACAGCCTGTTTAAGTTTAATCATTTTCAATAAATTGCATACTCAAAAAAATGTTTTGTCTCACTCCCATTTCTTCTTGTTGCATGTTGAAGCTCTATTTGGAACCTTGTTAAGATCCAACCATGCAAAATATGATTTTTTGCCATTTTTCAAGTGGTCTTAAACTTTACCACGGTATATAAACCACTTCTGTACATTCTGATGGCTTAGAACAAGGTTCCCCAATTCTGGTCCAGGAGGGCTAGCCTGCAACACAGTTTGCAGATATCCCTGCTCAAACATCTTAAATCAGCTTTTAACCAGGTTTAGTAGGTGTGTTTGAGCAGAGGAATCCTGAGGTGAACCCTCAAGGACTGGAATTGGGGAATCCTGGGCTAGGAAAAACCCAGGAACGCAGCTGAGCAGCATCACTGCCACGAACCTTGAAGTTGTTTTCCTTCGGCTTCCTTCTCATGATGATGTTGAAGGTCTCATAGGGGTCTTCTGCCCCTGTCTGAATGCTGTTTGTCATGTCCTGCTGATACTGATTTGGGTCCAGCCAAACACGAAATGTCCGGGTGTCGCCTTTCAGCTTGGGTTTTGGTTCAGGACCTCAATATTGGAAAAAACACATAATTTTAGCATCATAGCATTGTATTAGCTAATCATTCTGAAGACTCCCCCTAAAGGAATCAAAATTTTAAGTAGGAACTCGCAGAAATGTTTTAACCACTTGTTAATTTATACAACAGCAATCTAACCAAAGGTTACACTCTGCCCTATAGGTATCCCCCTACAGTCAAGCCTACAGCATTCCTGAAATTTATGTTATTCTCCTTAGAAACTCAAAGTTTAGCAAAAACAAAAAGAAATAAGTGCAGCATGTGAAAAGCACAAAAAAGCAGGGTGCAGCAGATATGCTGCTTTCTGTTACTCGCTGCCTACCGTCCTCGATGACGCGGCCCTTGTCATCCAGCATGCCCTGCACCTCGCAGCCCCTCACATACACCAGCCCCGCCTGCTCCACCAATGACTGCCGGCGGTCAAAACGTGTGCCATACAGGAGGTTTGGCTGCACCGTGATGAGGAAGCAAACGTCGTGTTTCCGCAATCCTGAACAGTAGTAGCAATTTACAGAAATGCAAAACTTTAAAACATGCAAAAAGGATATATTCATGAGAAAACCCATTAAACAGTGTTATGGCGTAAAAAATATGAGCTTTACATTTCACTTGTAAAAATACACAGAGATGTATCTGCTCAGAAAAGAACATAGATGTCTTAGTAACAAAAAGGAATGTATCAGAAATAAAAAAAATGTACCTTCCCATTCTCCTTTGATTTCATTGCGCACATTGAGGTTGATCGTGATGTCGGCTCGAACACGGGCAGGCCAGTTCTCCCCAATGTTGGGCTTGGCCACTTCCACAATAGAAAAGCACAATATAGTCTGTGCCATTCTAGCCCAACCGCCAAAAACGACACCTCCATACTCTGATTGCCTAGATGGAAAAGGTCAATGTCATCAAGTAGTAGTGAAAACATGGGGTTTTGTTAATCAAAGTTACATATGCACAAAAAGATGCCAGAAAGGTGTGTATGCTACTATTCACGCAAAATCCAGGATTTATCAAATAAAACTTGAGACAGAGCAAAAATGTGTAAATTCACAAAAACTCAGGGGCCGACAAACAACAGTTTGGACATATTGGGAAAAGGCAATACCCATTGGAAAGCAGGAAATTGCAGGTAAACCATCAAAATGACCACACACACATGCTAACAATTCATACCACCAACCCGCACTTTAACGTGAAAAAAGGTAAATCTGAAAATGTGAACTGGGATATATTTTTTTATTCTACTGATATTCTGTTTATTTGTATAAGTCAAACACCATGTATTTGCCCTGGAGAACTGAATTTGCCATTTCAACATATCGTCATCACTTCCAATGAACTGAAAATATCTGTATTTGTCACTAGTAATCAAACTGGGCAGGATCTCAGGCTCGTGTACGTATGCATTTAGAAGATACTTCAGACATTTCCGAGGGGCAATGCACGTACACCAGGTTTGATAAATACGTACAGGCCTATATTTTTCTGTGAATTTGCATTTTTTTCACGATAAATGAAATAGAATGAGGTTGCTGGACTGTTTAATTTTATTTGTGTTTGTCAAGCTTTTCATGGAAAAGCAGAAGAACCACTGAAAAAAAGTGTGCAAAGCTCACCATGGCTTCATCCGAGACACCACATCCTCAATGTCTTGCCTGATCTCATAGGTGGACTCCAAGCGAAACAGATTGAAGTTTCTTAGCAGGTAGTCATGCAGAGTAAGGAACTGCAGGTTGAGTTTTGGCAATGCTAAGCAACCTGAAAGTTACAAATATACTCAAGCTATTGAATACGTACACTACCGTTTGCTGGAACTTGAATTTCTCAAACATTACAGCATAAACCTGTAAAACTAAATATAAATACTGCAATATTTTTTTGTATGGCAGGAATATAAATATATTCTTTTTAAATGTAGTCAAAAGTACCTTCTCCTGAATAATATTCTGTAGGAACAATGTTCTCATCCCAAATTATCTTCTCTGTTGGATAAAGGGGCATTTGGTTCAGCTGCTCAATCTGCGAGATTCTTCTCTCATGACGAGATACCTATGAACAAGTAACAAAATTGAGTGAACAAATTAGGGCTGGGCGATATGGAGATATTGGTAATTGACGATATCAGATGAGTAACTCTGTGTCAATATATGACATTGACTAACTAGCGATTATCGCCTGTGTTGGTGAAACACTTGGTGCTGTCCGTGTGTGTGTGTGTGTGTGTGTGTGTGTGTGTGTGTGTGTGAGAGAGAGAGCGGGTTTACCTTTCCTTATGGGGACATAATGTCCCCATAACGTGATAAATATCCGTTTTTTTTCCCTTATGGGGAATGGGGACCGGTTTCCTGGAAAACTCTATTTTATAAAAATCGGTGACTGCTATGAAAAAACAAAAAATGCAAAAACTCTTGTATTTTGTTAGGT
>JAOYFF010000027.1:7192606-7204552 GCA_025773925.1 Cryptomyrus ogoouensis
ATGAGCGGATTTCAATAATATATTTATTACAATAATATGTGTGTGTGTTTGTGTGTGTGGGTGTTTGTGTGTGTGTGTGTGTGTGTGTGTGTGTGTGTGTGTGGGGGGGGTGCACTAAAGGTTAATAATGAGATTTATGTAGATCCGAAGAAAAAAAACAGGGGGCTGGAAAGCCTGTATTTCTTTTGTTTAATTAAGATTGAATTATTCTTCCTAAAAATAAAAAGAAACATTATGGTTTCGGCAGTTCGCTTAAACACTGACAGCTCTTTCCCATTTTACATGTGTTTTTTTGGGCATTCAAGTCGGGCAATAACCTCATGCTAAATGTAAAAAATGGTAGCTAAATAGGAGCTATTTTATAATTATGCAATTTATAATCCAATTAGTCGATTAATCGTTTTAATAGTCGATGACTAGTCGACTAACAAAATAGTCGTTAGTTGCAGCCCTATTCGATACTATCAATATTTTAAATTTTACTGCCCAGTCTTACAACATCAGCCATAAAAGTAAGCAATACAGGTCACATCATAGATCACTATCATACCATTTTTACTTTGAGGAATATACTAATTTAAAGCCAACTACTTAAGATAGAGCTTCACAAGATAGAAGTACTGCTGCAACTTCCCTACAACTAACATGGTCTTCATGATACAACAGACCAAACCTTGAAATTAAATAATCTTACTTCTCCCTTTTAATGTGGGAATACAAGGTTTGAAACTGTGAAAGCTGCTATATCATTATACTAATTCTCTAACCTAATGTCAAACTGATTTAACAAGTTAACTGATTTAAAGTTTTAACATCAAATGTACAGAAAAAGTAGGAAGAAATACTAGATTTGGAGTAACCATTTTGGCTAAGCTTTCTATCACACAATAAAAATTCCAGGTTTACAAATTGAAACTGGTTAAATTTTTAATCTGTTTTCTTCTATTTGAAAATACATACTGAAATCAATAGAACCAATGCATTTTACATGCTTAACTTCATAAACTTGTACATAATCTTTGACCTGGGTCTGGCCTACAAGCAAGCTTTTGTCCAGGTGTGCTATAAAGGATGCTCTTCAGCCATCACTCACCAGCATTTCAAAGAGGAACTCTCTTTCATTGGTAGTGTTCTCTCCTTCTGACAATTCTGGTAAGAGACAGAGGTAGGCTGCCACCTGATGAAGTGTATTGGGACTGCAGGAAGGAAAAACATCCGAAATTGACATTTCTTACAATGAAGATCCATCAGGTCTAGAGCCTGTCCTGAACCTGGACACAAGGCCATGAATAACCCAAGATGGGGCACCAACCCATTACAGGGCACATATACCTATGGGGAATTTGGCAATTCTAACCATAACATGTTTTTGGACTGTGGGGAGAAACTGGAAAATCTGGAGAAAACCCCACAACACTGGAAACCATGGTCACAGAGGTGTTAGGGAACATTAAAACATTAATTAATGGTGCTAATCGCTGCAGCACTCTGGCACCCCTCAAAATGAAAAGGCAATTAAAAATAGTGTTTATACCACAGTCATGTGCATGAGCAGAATTCTGAAACCAAATGTATGGCAGCACTGTGGCCAGATCCAACAGCCTGCAGGCTTTGATACTTGTTAGTTAAGGATGTCATCGTATACACTAATAAATAAGCGCATGCGCACACAGACAGACACACGCACGTCAAGGGGCATTGCACTCTGTGGCAGACTGAGTTCACGCCTTCAGCTTTTCAAATCACACAATATACCCGTTGACCACATTTGTAATTCATTAAAATTAGTCTAACAACCAGGTCTTGGAATAAGAATGTTCAGTATGTCATGGTACCTAAAGAAAGCCAATGTATACTGCTAGACACACATTTTGACTGTACTGGTGTTTAAATAAATAATATAAAAAAAAGGTGACATCCTGACTCACTGCAACTGCACAATGGTCTCAGCTTTAAAATCAGTGACATTCTGACTCGCTGTGGCTGCATAATGGTTTCTATTTTTAGATTTTGTAAATCAATTAAAAATAGGGAGCCTGAATAAATCTTCCTGTTTTGTAGGAAGGATTAAAGATTCCAGAATTTAAAAGGGCTGTCCCCGATTTCCCCCAGAATGTTATGGCAAATTAATGTCAGTAATAACATGTGGTATTATTTATGAGAAATACCTGAGAGGACCAAAGTGCTTTATGAGGGACTCGCGGGTATCCACTGCTGCCACGTTGGATAAAGCAAAGTCCTGAAGCTCAGGGAAATGTGCAAATGCTGCTCTCTGAAACACAAAGGCACATGGTGTTAAACCTGCATTGACTCTCAGCCCTCATTCACAATAACATGCAAATAGCTAAATAAAGAGCAGTCTGCATTATCACACCATAACTAACCTGCAGAGATGTGATTTGGTCATAGTGTAGATTTGTCATCTCTTTCTCTGTGAGAGCATTCCCTGTTTGGTCATTTATTTCAAAGCCGGTGTAGAATTTCAGCATATCCAAGAGCTGAATACACAAAGATTCACATTAAAACATTAGCACAATTCACATTACCCACACAGAGCTACGTGCAAGGAATACTGCTGTTTGCAGCTTTTTCAGACTGGATATTCGGCTAGAATCAGTAACACCAAAGCTAGGCTGTTTTGTTCTGCTTTCAAATAAGTGTGTTCTTTAAAATCACCTAGGAAGTGATAAGCCTCTGATTTGTCGGGATCGGCAAAAAGCTTATTTCTATACCTTGCTGCTAAAAACATTACCATTTTTAAACTGATGTGACCCAAGGGAAAACGTGCTTCCCATTACACAGCTCAGAACACACCAAAAACTAGAAGAGATACTGTAGCAATGACAACAATGTATTCCCTGGACAGCCCCATCACCCCCACATCTGCAATTTCTAGAATTACAATATGGACCAACTGGATATGTGAAAGTCAGTTAAGGTGTTTTACCAATACTCTGAGTTGTAGTTGTGACACATAACTTTGAACCACGGCTATTCATTTATTACACATTCCACTCACATGCCAATTTGCACAGGTTTCCCCCCCCAATTAGAAGGCTAACTATTTCTTAAAGTATGTCCTAATGTCCATGTCTTGGGTCATATTTTTTTTATACATCAGAGCATGTGAGCGGAGTGGAGCGGTGAAAATTTCCGCTCCTCGCTCACGAGGCTGTTGGCTCCACCCACTCCTCCGCTCTAATTCGCACTAAGCCGCTCCACTCAACACCGCTCCTCGCTCCACTACAATTTCCTCCCGCTCCAGTCAAATAGCTCCACGCTCACTCCAATTTAAAAGAGGGACAAATAATCTGCATGCCTAACAAATGTCACCTTAAACCGAAGCCTTATATCATAAAGAAATATGAGCAATGGCAACATTGCCACTCAGAAAATATTTTTAAGCAACATATAGGCAACAACGGACAGGTTTGGCAATGGCATTCCACACAAAAATAGGCTTAAACATAAAGTAATCAGTGGGTTTAATAGCCTAAAAAATATACAGGTTAAGCATCCACGTTTTAAATTCCTCAATTTTTTTCTGTTGATGCTGCTGCTGCATCTCTCTATAAAATAAAATTTCACTGACGTTACGTGAAATTTAAAAAATCCTATTAGACCTAGTTTGAATGACAAAAAAATATTTGATTACCAATATTTACTTTATAGGCTTTTATACTTTAATTTATTTTATAGACTTGATATGCTACAACCATATAAAACTTGGTAACGTTTTGCTCTGGCTTCCGCCTGTTCGCGTAGCACACTCTCATGTTCCTGAGAAAACTGATTCCAAAGTGAATCTTTACTCACCACATTGCTGTTCTTGCTCTACATTATTGTCATCTATATGTTTGATAAGAATAGTATACTTGTATGATTTATCAGTTTCCTTTGTGAAATACTTTGAGAATTCCATCTCGGCCAATTTGTGTAACAGTCTTGATAATTGTACAGATTAATTCTAGGTAGATTTATGCACGCCTCAGAATCGTAGTGTGAGCGGTATCGGAGCAAAATTTAAAAACCGCTCCGCTCACATGCTCTGCTATACATCTAAAAAAATTCATTACCCATGATAAATTTTGCAGAACGAAAATCAGTAAACCGGAAATATTACTGTAATACCACAAGCCTACCCTACACACTCTCCCTACCTCTTTATTGTACAATTTGTCTGAATGTAATTAGGTTCACCAGAACTGTGACTTTTTTCATGTTTTGATTAAAAGTAGGGCTGATTAGAAGTGAGATGATTAAATCCCCCCCACAAATTTCAGTGAGCGATGTGTGTGTGTATGTGTGGTTTTGCATAGATCACATTTGAGGACCAAATTGTCCCCAAAGTGTAGTAAAACCTCAAATTTTCCTACTTTTGGGGACATCTTTTGAGGTCTCTATTTGGATAACCTCAGTTTTATAAAAATCTGTGAATGCAATCAAAAAAGTAAAAATGCCACTGTATTTGGGTTGGTTACTTATGGTTAAGGTTAGGGATGGGTAGGGGTTAAGGGTGTCGTGACTGGGATTCAAGTTTTTCCCATAGAAATGAATGGACGGTCCCCATTTAGATAGGAAGACCAACTTTGTGTGTGTGTGTGTGTGTGTGTATAATTTTAGAATATTAAGAAAACCATCGTGTCCCACAGTTTGAAAACTACTGACATGCACTATGTTTGAGAAGTTTGAATGAACAAACAAATAAATAGATCCATCATCTTTTCAGATGCACTGTACATACAAGATGCCATCTGCATGCCTATCACTGCCGCTTCAATTTGGGGGCAATTTGTCTCATGGTTAGATGTGCAGGTGAAGATTTTCATCCATATAATAATTTTTGTGAAAGTGGCAATCAGAGCCAATAAAGATGAAATAAAGAGTAACTGCTAAAAGATCCATTTTTAAGCACAAAGATGATACATTTAAGATTGAATTTAGTGAAATTGCGTGAAATCCATGGCAACCCACATCACTTCACCTGGCAGAAAAGATGCCCTTCATTTTCTCTGCGGGTAAGACCTGAGAGCTGACACCTGACCACCAAGTGAGAGTTATCCAGCACGGCGTTGAACCATCGGCGGGTTGGAAGCTGAGCCTAGCAGCACATCACAGATAAAAGCAAACCATTAAGCATAATAATGGCTAGGAGGCAGCCAAAACATTAAAATTAATGCATCTAAGGCTGCTGAAGTTATTAGAAGAAAATGGTTTAAAAAAAAAGACACTGCATACATTACATAGGTAACATTTTCAAACACAGGATACAGTCCTGAATAGTCTGGCCAAAAGCATTATTTATATCACAGTTGGAAGTGACAGAAGCATGTGACAAAACATTGTAAGACATTGTGCTAGAGATATAAATGAAAAAAGCTTTTTACGAAAAATGATTTGCCCAAAATTATTCATACTCTCTCAATAGTCAATGGCAAAGCCTTTATTTGCCATCACAGCAATCAAACAGTTATTATAATTGCTAATATTTTGTATGTCTCAACTGGGATTTTGGACCACTCCTCTTTAGCAAAGAGTTTGAGGTCTTTGAAGTTGGAAGGCTTCCTCGCCATCACAATGGAGGGGTCATTTCTGGCCTCCTACTATGCCCTTTAAGATTTTTTCCCCCACAGTGTTGAACTCCTTGTACTTTGATTATCCTTTGCATTGTGGCCAATGGCACTAAAAACACTTGGATATGGCTTTATAGCCTTTCCCCATCTTGTGAGCTGCCACAAGACCTCACTAAGATCTGTGGTTTGAGACATGACTTGCAGTTGACTAGTAACTGACTAGAGAACTACTGCACCAGCTGTACTAATTTTATAGCTGATTAGAATGCTCTAGAGCATGGCAGTAATTACCAAGACCATTGAAAAGTATAGAAGCTTGCATTTTCTCAAAAAATAGCTCAATTTCAAGGGGCACGAATAATTTTGCACATGGCGTTTTTCTCAAAAATGTAAATAAAATAAATAAATGATTAATAACTTTTTATTAACTGTAACACAATGGTTTACCATCACATACTAATGTCATTTACAGCCAGATGAAACCTATTGGTTCAAATAATTCACTGAGGTGGGTCAGTTTCGGCAAATGTCTAGGATCAATATTTAATTCCAGTCCAGCCCTGAAAGGTAGGTATACCACTAGGGACAAGGGGTAGTGTCCCCTACTACTGACTGCCATCAAACTTGTTTTTGTCACTTTAGTTTTGTACAATACAAAAGTGAACTCCTTAATATAATGTTGTTACATTCCCACCTCAAGGTCAATCATTAACTCAAGGAACCTCTCGCAGTAGTGAACTTTCTCCATCGAAACTTCTCCTGAAATGGAAAGTGGAAACAATGCAAAATCACTTGCCTTATTCTTTAAAAAGAAAAAAAGAGCACCGCATGCATTCCCCAGTTAAGACAAGAATTTTTCCAAAGCATAAGCTTCTACTAGGACTGCACAATATTGATACTAGTACCAGTATCAGGTTTGATACAGTGCTCATGTACTTGTACTCATCCTCGTGGAAACGCACCAATGCCTATGACCACA
The DNA here is from genome assembly GCA_025773925.1 of Cryptomyrus ogoouensis. NCBI lineage: Eukaryota > Metazoa > Chordata > Actinopteri > Osteoglossiformes > Mormyridae > Cryptomyrus > Cryptomyrus ogoouensis. The sequence goes on from JAOYFF010000027.1 coordinate 7,199,159, forward strand.
TAACACAACATGCAGCAAACACTAGCAGGGAGAAAGAAAAGAAATCCAACTACCTAATCTAATTCTCATGCAGTGAAAAAAGCTCTTTCTAAGGTGGTGTGTGGCATAAAAAAAAGTGTTAACTACTGCTTTCGACGGTTTAAGACTGTCCCCAACAAGTTTTTAAAATCATAATTATACCCGATTTATTGTGTTAAAAAACCAAGTGTCTTCTACAGCTGTAGTTTCCTTCCTTTGCTGCAACATAGCACTACTGCTTTATTTGAGAAAAACCAGGTGTAGATCTTCATCCATATAATGTTTTTGTAAAGCATGAATAAGATCCGTCAAATATTTTCTGACTTCCAAAGGTCAAATATTGTTCCTGGTTTGGGAACAGCTGTGTACAGGACCGGAAAGCCCTCCAGAAAGTGATGCGGGCAGCTGAACGCTGCTGCAGGTTAGCTCTCCCCTCCATGCAGGACATTTACATCAGGAGATGTAAGACTAGGGCAGCTAGGATTAAGGACTGGTCTCACCCCAATAACAGACTGTTCAAACTCCTGCATTCAGGCAGAAGGTTCTGTGTCATTATGGCCAAGACGGAGAGACTCAGGAGGAGTTTCTATCCCCAGGCGATTCGACTCCTCAAATCAAGACATGCCACTCTCCCGGTCATAGTGCTATGGTTATTAGTTCAACCTTACACTGCTGTGCTGACACTGCACACTGCACTTTAAACTGGCTATAAGCATTTTTTGCACAGTATTTCATTTCATCATGTAAATTGTATATATTCTCTTTGTAAATTCATAGGTTATTTTTCTTTTTTCTGTTTTGCACTCTATAATTTATTTACAGTCTATTTTACAGTTTAGTTTCTTTGTTATTTGCACAAAGTATGAGCGGTTCAGGATACATTTCACTGCATGTTGTACCTGTATAACTATGCATGTGACAAATGAAGAATCTTGAAATATTGTTTGCTAAAAGATTAAAAAAATGGCTTTTCAGCTTACATATTAAACCATCTACAGTGGCGGTGAAGGCAGACCGGTGCCAAAACCATATGCATTCCCTAAGTCCAGGGATTATCATTACCTGATGGTGAGAGAGATGTCAGAACCCCAAGGAATTTTTTAATGAGTCGGGAAAGAAATGTTCGCTGTTCAATTGCCCTGAAAACAAATAGTAAAATTAGCACCAGCAAAATTAGCAGGAATTATGCAAAGATGACGCAGAAAGACTGGATTGCTTACTCTTCAAAGGCCTTCTCATCCATTTTATCATAATTCTTCTTTATTAAAGCCCAGAATTTTTTCAGCTTTGGCACCTTCAGTTCTTTCTGCAGTCTGGCCTGTAAAGTTCACAAGCATGTTTAATTCGGAAACATCTCAGATCTTCCACATGCAAAAGGATCATCATTTACAGTTACTAGAAAATGAAAAACCACATACTTTCACAATCACATCAACCAAATGCTTGTTGATCAAACCCCCACCCCCACCCAGGGATTATGAATACTGGCATGCAAAGCACAGGGGTGGGAGGGGAAACTACATTTAACAAAAAAACAGGGGCAAACATATGCCCCCTTCAGAAAATATAATTAGCAAAATACATTCATATTTTACTGCTGAACTGCACTGCCTTTATTTTTACATTTTGTGTTGCAACGTCGCTGCTTCTATCATCTTTGCAAAAGAAAAGGATAAGCCAATATACAAAGCTAAACCATTGATATGTTTCATGGTTTCAGTGTTGCTAGACTGGGATGGTCTTTGCCCAATCTGACTGAATTTGACTGGATTGTGCAGGTAATATGTGCAACTGAATTTAACTAATTGCCAATATTGAATTTAACCAACTAGATAAATGGGACTCACTAAAATGAAAAAGAAATGTTAATAAAAAAAAAAAAGAATTACTTTATGAAGGTCTTATAGCAAAAAAAAAATCAAAGTTAGAAAAACTATAGCAAGGATATATCTATAGCAGTTTAATACAAAAAAAAATTGCGTTAGCTCATTATTTTACTATTTATTCAAAAGACTGGCTACTACAATAACCAAATAAAGCCACACATATTCTAAGAATTCACTATAGCCTTTAGTTAAATATCTGGAATGTTCCCAAGAGTTTCTGGGCGCAGCGTGTGGCTCAGACGGCTAAGCCTCTGTGCCTGTAATTGGAAGGCTGCTGTTTCCAGCCCAGCCAGAATAAGTCACGTTTGTGGGCCCTTGAGTAAGGCCCTTAACCCCCAGCTCCGTGGGCACCGTTGTACATGTGTGTTTGTGGGTCACGGAGTGCAAGATGGGGTAGGCTGAAAAGAAACTTTCCCCCAAAGTCATCAATATAGAGGGGCAGGGGAGTATCTGCATGCCAGTGGTAATAATATACTTCAGTCCATTTCATTATAAATGAATGTTTTAGTTCATGTATTTTTAGGAGGTCTTGGTTAAATGGCCCAATTCAAAGCCTGTATCACAAAGCTGAATTTCTCATTTAGCCAGACAACAGGTGAGATTTAAGGTACCCCAGTTTAAATGGACTTTCTTTGTTCTCTTACATTTAGCCCATAATACTTTAGATATGACAAGTTATCCTGCTAAGCAAGAAATCCTGCTTTGTGATACAGGCCTCAAATCAAACCACAACATTTCAAAGGGACCAAGGTCAGGACTTTAACTTGGCCATGCTAAAATATAGAATGTCTTCAGCTGGCGTGCCTTTGCACGGATCTTTGTAGGAAAACATTCCCAAGTAACAAAGCAATGGTACTGAATTTCTTCCATCTGTAAACAATCTGCACAAATGTATTTTATCTATCTATGCCCCAATCTTAAGTTATCCGGTAACACTATACTTGAGGGGCACATGTAAAGTAGCAGTCCAGTCTTAGTTTCTGTCTGTTTAATGCATCAAGCAAGTGTTAGTTCAAAGCGATCACTAAGCGGTAGCAAATTGGCACTAGATCACTATTTGTGAACTGTTCAATAAAAGAGACTCGGTCACAGTTGCATTGCAGGTTGGACCTTTCAGAGACTCCAAATCCTGCAGTGTGAAATGAGCTACAGCCAAGGAGAGCGCAAGACACGGGTGAAAGGAAAACCAGGGGCGGTGTTTAAAATTTTTTTAGTAACTCTTCTTAGTGTTCAAGGAAGAGGTGTTCAGTAAAAGTTTACTGTTACAGTTATGTTTTTGGATGTGTCACTAAAGTCCTGTGTATACAGGAGTTAATTTGCCATGCATTTCTAAATGTAGATCATATGCAATCATTTGATTAAGGCTGTTTTAACAAGTTGTTGTGGATTGACACCAAATTGTACAATTGTCATTTCCCCATATCACTTCTCACGTAGTTTGGAGACCAGACAGACTCTGAGGATTCCTCATGGTGAAATATCTTGTAGTGTGTGACCCGCTCTCTCTGATCAACCATGTTGTGTGTAAACTACGACAACTAATATTCCCGATTACAAGACAAGTTGTATAGTGTAAATAGTACAACAATCTAACGTAGAAAGTTATGTAGCGTGAACTTAGCATTAGTTACTTGTGCCCCCCCAAATAAGGTGTTACCAAATATCCTTTTGTGAGACCAGAAATGGTCTACAACTCTTCTGAGCTCCTCTGAAATCTCTTTTTTTAATTAACTATAATGCACTCATACAGAATTCTTTTGTGAGGAGCAAACTAAATTTATGTGCATGCTGTGCATTTTTTAAAAGCCAGCCATGTAGGTGAACCCACAGAAACTGACCACAATACCCGATTCCAATTATCTTTTCAAGGCCAATATTCAAAAGGCTCATACGCTTTTTCAGTTTTACAACTATTTGTAAAAGAAGACTGCCTATATTATACCATTATTAGGAACATTACATTTTTGGAACAATTTATGTAGAAATCCAGATAATTTCACATGGTTCACACACTTTGCATGTAATCCCAACAGAACATTTGTACATTCTAGCGTAGACCAGACAGACACATTACTCACTGGAATCAGGCAGGTCCACATAGGCAGGCAGACAAGCTTCTGTACTTGTTCTCTAATCAGGTCTACTTCCTGCTCAAAGAAAGAGCCAAGAGAAGAAAAACTTGAGGTAAAACAGTGTTACTGCGCGCACGCGCACACACACACACAAAAAAGCCTTTTCTGATTTATATAACGTGCACACAGAGTACAAGGGGGAAAAACGCAGATATATTATTATAGTGATATATTATGCATAATGATAAAATTATGGAATCGCTCAGTGTTGAGAAAAATAAATTACAGAATCATCAACTGAAAACAATCACAATTAGTATTTGTTGCTCCTCCTTGGGCTTTTATGCCAGCCTGCATTCTGCATTGAAACAATATCAAGCTGGTTCCAACTTTCTTGAATAGCAGTTGACCGATCATCTTTGCAGGAAGGACACTTGTCATGGACCAATTTATTATTATTATTATTACTTAAAAAATACATACATTTGCAAATCGGACCTGTCTGGCATATTGCATATACTATTAAAACATTTTTACATACATGGCACCCTCAAGTTCAGCTTTACAAGGGATGACCAATGACGTAACAACCTTATGTTCTAAATAAAACACCATAATACATTAATTTCCACTAGCAGCATCCAAAACAATTCCTAAAAGCATTTCAATTTTATTTGTATAGCGCATTTTGACATTACATTGTCTAAAAGCACTTTACATTATCCCTACCCAAAGCAGATACACATACCAGGCTGTTGAAACAGTGGTCAAGGAAGAGCAACAACACTGTCTGCTCTTGTAAGGATAAACCGGGTTTGTCTTCAGTTACTAAAACTTCCAACACCCGATTGAAGAAATATGGGAAGTGCTGGGGTTTCCTCTTAAAAACCTGGACAAACAGGTGGTGGCGGGGGGGTTGACCAGTCGGTGGGGGAATAAAAAGAATTACATGTCAGAGAGATAGATGATTTATATACATGTAAGCGCGTGCACACACACACACTATGGAAGTGCAGAAAAAAACATACCATTTTCTCATGATAATGGAATACATTCCCCCAAGATCTCTTTACTACTTCAATGTAAACTGAACTGCATAAAAGCTACAGTGCAATTAAAATTAACCTATGCAGCCATGCTGATAAATTATTTAATAAATAGAAACAATGTATCTCAAGAAAATGAACATCATTTCCTCATGATGATGGAATAATTACAAGGACACAAATACAGCCTAATGTTTTGTATTATTCAGCCACAGTGCATCATTGGTGGACGTATTCTGTATGGTATAAAATGATAGAACAGCAGGAATACACTCACCTAAAAGATTATTAAGAGCACCATACTAATACGGTGTTTGACCCCCTTTCGCCTTCAGAACTGCCTTAATTCTACGTGGCATTGATTCAACAAGG
>JAOYFF010000027.1:7215690-7238228 GCA_025773925.1 Cryptomyrus ogoouensis
GTGAAATATTTTAAAATGTCAAGGCATGTCAGACTACCCTGAAAGTGGAAAAGAGGCCTCAGACCCCAGAGGGTTAAGAAGTCCTCTGACGTTGTCAATTGTGAGGTGCATTGCTTTCCCTTCCCTCAAAAGTTCTGGGCACTGATTAAATACTTTGTTGATGTAAAAAGACAATATTTTCAGTTTCGTTTATGTTTCTAATTACCAAGACATATTAGCATCACTAAATAGCATACTTACTGTTGTAGTTTTTATGATGTCTCCAAAGTACGGCGAAAACTTAGCAAACGTGTTTTTTTTAAATGTGCTCGGATACACCAGCTTCCGTCGCAACAGAACTCCCTGAGATGTGTGAAATAATGACATATAAGCTTTGTCACAGCACATTTCCACAGGGAAGTAAAGTTTCCCCGCACATATTTTTAAAGAATTACCCGCCATTACCTTAGCATGCGGGACACTATTTGGAAGTGGACTAAGTAGCTGTGACAAAAGATGTGTTTTTAGTTTGACACATGCATTTCTGCACACAACAACCATCGTGATGTTTCTATTTTACAGATAATTAACTGGTGAAACTTACTTCAGCCTGCTCCCTCTCCTCCTGGTCTTCCTCCTGCTCCTCTTCCTCCTGCTCCTGCTCCTCTTCCTCCTGCTCCTCCCACTGCTGCTCCTCTTCCTCCTTCACCACAATTTGAAGTGCGTGCTCATCATCTATTGCCAAGGTATTTGTTACTTCAGCCTCACCGTCGCTGTTCTCTTCCTGATGTGATTAACTTATGTTTTCCTTTTCACCATCATCGTCGCTTCCTAATATTTCACGAGCTAAGCTCTTAGCTGTGTCCCGAGCTAGACTTATGGCTCCTCCCCAATCCTCCAGCTCGGTATCGGAAATCACAATGATATTCAAGTCGGCATCTGTTGGAAAGCAACAAGTCGCTTTAGCGTCACCGTCGCTGTTCACTAGCTGACGTGATCAACTTGTTTTTTCTACATAGTGTGTCTCACCTTAGCCTGTTGTTAAATCTTGGGGACCGCTGGTCCCTTTCGCCATCTGTGGCGTGTCCTCGCCCAACAGCAGGTTGAGCGGCTCACCAGAAGCTGTTGTAAAGTAATATGTCACTTTAGCCGTACTGTACCTTCGTCGCCGGTCTCGCCCAGAGGCTCCACTCCACTGCATTCCGACATAGGGTCAAGCTCTACAGAGGAGGGGCTGCTGGGGAGACGGATGGGAGCCTTTCTACGGTGTAGGGTGACCCTAGAGGTAGCAGGTGGCGATGCAGATGGCTGACCGACTTTGTGTGGTGGACATTTGCTGACACCCAGTGCACGGCGAAGATGTTTCTGCCCAGCGTGCAGCTCCTCCAGCTGGGGGTCCGCCACATAAAACCGGTCAGCCGTTTCTACGCTGTGGCACATCATGCGTGCCACCATGCACCTCTGGTCCTCTGGCAAGTTATGCTCAATCTGTAAATGAGACATGGAAATTGATGAGTTGAGACAATCTCTGAAAGGGAGAAGACTTCTTGGATTGTTTCCAACTTTCACTCACGCAGATCGAGACACCGCTCCGTATGTCATTTACGGAGAACGGGCGAGGCATGCCAGCTTCCCGGCACGCCTGCATCACAAGGAAGTTGAGCTTTTTCAATGGCTGCCCAGAAGAGCTGAAGAAAAAGGTCTTGGTGTACACAGTGAAGCCTGGCAATTTTGGTCTGATTTTTTGGAACCAGCACATCCACCCGTACTCCCTCTCGTTAAGCACGATGTTCGCATGGCCGTAGCTCCCTGATGTTTTATGGTGCGCGGCCTGTGAAGACGAGATGACATGTTAGACGTGACCAAGTCCGTACCTGCATGCTGCGTCAATGTCTTGTCGCACTGAGATGTGATACGACCAAGTCATTGGGCACTCACATGGATCACGACCGTGCCCTCAGATATTTCGGCCTCATTGACCTCCGAGGCCAACAGGTTAACAAGAACACAGGCGCGGTGGCCACTGTTTGCCAATATATAAGTGGCCAACGCGCCGATGAATTTGTTCCTGTGTCTGATGTCGTCGGGATCCACCGATAGAGCCTCTGTAAGTGAAACACAAACCGTGAGTGCGATGTTGACAAAAAAGTCCTGTCTGTGAAACTAATGGGTTTTCACTTACCTAAGCATTTGGGGATCGTGTTACGGAGCTCTGTGGAAAGCTCCGATAATTGTGCACCACTTGTAATTTTGCTTCGTTTTTGTTGTTTTATGGACTGCCGGTGACCGATTACTTTTCTTAAAACTACAGCCTTACGATTTTAAATGCCGCAATAACAACTGCATCTGCCGGAGCCTCAGCTACACACACGGCAGCTTTGCATCAATTAAAAATAAAATAAACTTAACTATTGATTTTATATAAAGTTTTACTGTTGTTACTTTAAATTTTATGTTAAGTTCAGCCACCAACGCATTCACTCTCGCCAAATCGGCTATATACTTTAAATGTGCTGGTGCTGCATGTTCACTATTGTACATAAATTTTACAAATTTTTCAATATGTCTGATCTGCTGTTTATGATTTTGCATATCTTTAGCTGACAGTCCCACTCTCATAGTAGCACTGTCGTACTCCTTCAACACAGATTTTAAAAGGAAAAAAACGAAAGAAATTAAAGTTAACCGATGTAATCTCACCGGCAACAGTTGTGCTTGCTAAAAAACACGATGCAGGAAAATATATTAATACTGCTTACATCTTATTAGTTTTGTCATGACATTGCAATTGTAAATCTTACCTTTAAAAAACAACTTATAGTGAGCAAACATTGGCTCTTTCTTTTTCTGGTGCTGCTTCATTACCTCTTTCTCCAACAGCTGAATACGTTTCTCAAGCTGCTCGATTTTGGTTTCCTCTGTTACGGTGGCCTGCTGAATGTCACCAATTGACTTGCGGCAACTGTGCAAAGTTATAGCCGAATTCATGATGCCTGGTCTGTGCACTGATGCTTCATGGTTCACAGCACACAAAGCTAGACCCACCCGAAAAATTAATACTGCGAGCTCTGTGACGGCTTAAACTTTAAGCTAAGTACAAATTTAAAAGTCTATTAAGAGTTGTCTGAAAGAGTTACACTCATAAAACTTGTCATTAAACTTAGTAATTAATATTTACACCTAGTTTGTGCATGCCAAATTTCAGACCACTAGCTTGTAAGGCTCAGCCGTGACCACCTCCTCAACTTAATTTTAGGCCTATTTTTTATGTCTCCATTCATGTGCATTGCCTAACTTAGCAAAACTCAGCATGAAACTTGGCACACTTGTTCATATGTGCATCTAGTTTGTGCATGCCAAATTTCACACCCCTAGCTCTTATGGCTCGGCCGTGTTGCCCCCTCATGATAGTTTGATGCCTAGTCGGAAAAAGTGCAGCCACTATGATAAAAACTGCACTTATTTCTGATTAAGGAGGCATAATTGTAACAGACATGTATACATGTGATTAAAGAGCAGGCTGTCTAGTTTCAGGAACATTTTTAACTGTCTTCCTACGTCACTGCTACGCGCAGTTATGGCCTGTCAAATGACAGGTGGGGTGCCTCCATTCACTTAATATTGCCGACTTTGACAAATTCAAAAGGTCACTGCAGGCCTTTGGTAAGTGCTGCAGTCATAAAACTTGGTACATTTACGACCGTGACACCCCTAGTGTTAGTTTCAGCAAATATAGGTAGGGCTAGCCTAATGATGCATAATTACACTGAGCAAATGTGGTCAGGGCTAGCCTAATGATAAAATGCAATATTTACAGTACATGTGTAAATAAGGATCCACAATCTACATTTTGAAAATACGGCTCTTCCTGGCTCAGTCAGCAGATCTGTCATATCCATATGTCAATAGGGATCCAAGATATACATCTTCAGAAGGCGGCTCTTCCTGGTTCAGTCAGCAGATCCGTAATATCCATGTGGCAATAGGGATCCATGATATACATCTTCAGAAGATGTACATCATAATAATAACCATTATTGTTTAGTTTGAGAAATAATTTGTTTGAAATATCAGGTCTTCACTGATGAGACATTGCAGACTTATTCAGATATATAATTTATGCACAGCAAAATGCTTTAAAGAAAATGTCTTGCAAGCACTGATTGCACAAAGAACACTTATTTAAAAAATAAAGTACAAAGAGCTGAACAGAAATGTTTTAAATTAAAAAGACAGCACAGGCCACAAATTTCACTAACAAACAAAAAAATGAGCCAACCAAGCATCTTTTTTTATAAATAACAAAAAACAAAACTGCTCGGAAAAAAACTGCTGTCATTGTTGCTCAATGTCCTTCTGTCTGTAATATGGACAGGCACAAAGACATGGCTTATCAGTGACAACAGTCAGAGCTGTAAAAGAATAGCAGTGACATTAGCAAAACAATTGCTGTGATATTACTTACAAGGTTTTAATCAGGCCCCTTAAATTATCAATGGTCAGGTTCATTTCTTTACATTTAGAAGTTTGTGGTTGTTCCTCCATTTTTGTGTTGATCTGAACAGAGAGCATTCTCCTTAAATTCTGTTTCTAATTTTCAGCAACACTTGACAGTACACTATGCTTACAATATTAGTGGTGACTGGCTCATGCCAGTATGAAGCAAACAATGACTTCACTGTTTCTTTGAGGGACTCGAGATATACGAGTTTCCGTCTATGCGATCCACTCTGTAAAACAGACATCTTTAGCAACACTATATACATGCACATACAGAACACCCATTTAGAGAACAAAGTCCACTGCCTCACCACTCTTGATTGTCTGACCATTTTTGGTAGGGGACTGGGGATCTGTGGCAATACAAAGGATACATTTTTACAGTGTAACATATGGATAGATATGTAAATGTACACATATGCAAGATTATCCAAGATTACACATATCCTCACTCTCCCCTTCGTCCTCCTCCCACAGACCCTCCTCTTCGTCACTGTCAAGCTGGATTAATACTTTCTCTGTAGTTTCCGGTAATGTTAGCTCCATGTCAGATAGTTTGCCTAACGGTTAGGGAAGTGCAATTGTAATTGAAAGATTGTAAATTAAAATCTCTGACAAACGAGATACTAAATATGTGGTCAGCAATGGTCCAGTTAGCAGATCCGTCATATCCATGTGTAAATGTGGATCCACAATCTACAAGTTACCACTGAGGTACCCTAAGCATGGTACCGCCCCCAAGCACTGCTCACTGGGTGCTGAATAGCTGTGCTCTACTGTGCTGAGGTGTGTCAACAATTGATTACTTAACCTTTATCATCCCCATTACTATAAACTGATTAGACTAAACTTTGTGATTTACCTGTCTCTTCCTCCCCATGATGTTGCTGGGGACTTCTGGCAGCTGGCAGTTCGCCTGCCATGTAGGTTTGAGAAGTCGTCGGTTGCATCTTCTGATGAAGATGATTAAATAATGCGAATATGACTCCTCACCGGTGTGGTGGTCTCATGTGCCTCAGTGTGAGACTGCTGACCAGTTTCAGTCAGCAGACCCTTCCACATGCCCAAGGCAAGGTCAAGGAAACTTCTGCTTTGGTGTATTTCTTCGAAGTCTGGGTCCGCGATGTAAAACCGGTCAGCGGTATCAAGACTGTGGCACATGAGACAAGCCACCATGTGCCGGCGATCCACTGACAGGTTCCGCTCAATCTGTGAACAAGGAAGAAAAAACAAATTTTGTACAGACAATACAAGATATATATATTGAAAATGCGGCACTCGCCGGGTCAGCACATCCATCATATTCATGTGTAAATTGTGGCTCTTCACAGGTAAGTCAGCACATTTGTCATATCCATGTAAATATGGATCTGAAATCTGTACAGACAATAATGTGCCATATGCTAAAGTCTTTAGCATTGTTTTGAAACTTTGACTTACACAAGTTGACACAGCCATCCTGATGTCTGACACTTTGTACGGACGTGGCATGCCACAGTCCATGCATGTCTGCATAACGAGCTGCGTCAATTTATACATTGGCTGCCCGGAAGAAGTAAAAGAAAAAGTTTTTGGCTTCCGGCTATATCCAGGGAGGAAGCGTCTGAGCCCTTCAAATTGACTCAGCCAGCGATGCTCCCTCTGGTTCAGGGCTATATGCGCCCTGCCATAGGTGCTGGCTGTTTTGTGGCTTGCAATCTATGTAAATAACAGAGTGGTTTACTAAATATGATGGTAAACATCAGGTGTATTTTCCGTGTGAAGCATAAACATAATTTCTACACAAAAAATAATCACAGTATCAACAAGCTTTTGGACACTCACAGAAATCACCACCCTGTCATCTTCCACCATGGCACTGTGGAACTCCTCCAGGGTTAAATTTATGATGACACTGCACCTGTGCTCAGTCACGATGAACAAGTATGTGGCGATAGAGCCGATGCAGTTATTTCTTTTTTTTGTGCAGTAATGAGCTGCAGCCAGAGCGTCTGCAAGCAAAATACACACTCAGTGACAAAAAAAGTTAAGCACCCAGACATAGTGGTGGAAATTAAATGAATCTGCACTTGGTGATGGGTCATATGACTGTACTGCAATGACCTTTCAACTTACCAAGTGTTTCAGGGATTATATTGGTCAACTCTGTTGCCAGAGTTGCCAATTCGGCGCCGGTGGGCATACATTTTCTTTTGTTTTGCTTCACCTCCTGCCTGTGGCCAATAATTTCTTTAGAGGTGACGTAAATCTAACATTTGATGTGGCGGTGCATACCTTTTAAAAAATTTTGCCCTAAATTCACCACAGGCAGGTTTTCATCGATTAAGTATTGAAAAAATTTGTAAACGGCCAATAGGTTGTTTTTCACTGTGGTCACCTTAAATTTAACACTAAGATTTTCCATCCATAAATTTACTCTGGTATGGTCATTAACAAATTTTAAATTGGCTGGGGCTGGCTCATCCGGGTGGTTCCACATGTAGTCAATAAAAATTTTTATGCAACCCAATTATTGTTTTGTGTTGTCTTCGCCTCGTCTTGTGGAGCCAATCCTAAAAAAAATGGACTTGTATTGCGACAGCACCTCTTGTAGAGAAGAAAAGAGAAATGAATGAGAGCAATTAAATAAAAGCCATTGTAAGATATTAAATTAAATTTATTTCTATATAGCGCCTTTCACAACATAGTTGTACCAAAGCGCTTTACTTTTTAAAAGGTATGTCATGATATCCATCCATCCATTATCCACTTTTCCTATTCAGGGTCACAGGGGCTCTGGAGCCAATTTTAAAAGCTAATGGTACAAGGCACGTAACAGCCCAGGACAGGTAACCGACGCATCACACGACACACTAACACACCAGTCACTCACACATGCATGTTATGACATTGCAATTATAATCATATTATTACTTTTAAAATCAAGCCAATGTGCTGGCCTTGTGCTGCTCACTTCCGCCAGTGAAGCGAGATCGTTGCGCAGCTCCATGATTTCCGTTCTAAGTTTTGTCATCTAGCTCTGGAGTACACCTCTTGATGCTACTTGGACACATCATCAGTGATAAACCCGAGGTCATGGGGTGTTTTCAGTCTTTGATCATCAAACACCCTCACCCGGGCGACCCAGTCAGGGGTGATCAGCCCCCGACTTGTGTCCAAGTGGCATACTACTCCACATATCCCCCCTCCGGATCCACATCCATCTTGAGGCTTTCTCTGCAGCCTCTGTGATGTTCTTGATAGCTCTCTTGCACAGCTGACCTATTACTCCAAGAAGTTTCAGAGTATGATGTAATGATTGGCCAACAAAACCCCGGCACCCCACCTCCACTGGTTCGCCGCGGGCTTTCCAGCCTTTGCTCCTACATTCCACCACCAGCTCAGCGTATTTGGCCCTCTTGCACTCATTAGTCTCCTCAGTCCGGTCTTCCCAGGGGACAGTTCTACCAGAACCACTTGCTTTGTTGATTCTGATGTTAACACCATGTCTGGGAGGAGTGAAGTGGCTGAGATGTGCTCTGGGAACCTTTGCGCACTTATTTGCATTAAACTCTCAGAGCAGCTTTGGCTGCGTTGCGTTTTGCATACAGTACCTTACCTGATTTTTGGGGAGAGGTAATCTGGATCACTTGCAAACAATGTAATATTATGTAAGTGCACTTTACAAAATATAACTATTTATAATTATAATTAATTTTTATATAGTGCCTTTCACATCCCAAGGTGCTTTATATGGATGTGTTGTAATACATTGCAACATCATTAGAGAAAGTAATACAAGATGGGGAAAGGAAAGAAAGAAATGATTGATTACCTGCGCATTCAGTTCATCGCCTGCCAGCTGATGACATAAGGCCAGGTGCCGGTCTATTCTTACCAGTTGCTTGGCCGAACAATCTGGCAGCAGGCATTCGACTGGCCCAGAATAGCGGCACGAGCGGACACTGCTCAGGAGGCGCCGCTCTTTGATTCAATTTTATGGACCTGGTCCAGGTGTTGGGAAACATTGAAATAGAACACATTGCACAGCGGGCAAGGCTTCTTGATCCTGGGTATTTTTCTGAATAGTTAAAAAAATTAAATCCTTCACAATTTGAAAAACATTAAGTAAAATATTTCTTATTGCTTACTTACATTAGAAATTAAAAAATTACACCAAACATGTTCTGTAAGGCATCCGCTCATTAAATTTGGCACACTTGTTCATACATATATCTCATTCATGCATGCCAAATTTCAGACCCCTGATTAGTGCAGCTCGGCCATGACGCCCCCTCATGTTTGTTTGAGGCCTAGTGTTTAATTAATGACTTGCATTGCCAACCTCAACAAATTCATAAGCTCTTTCGTAAGTGCTGCACTCATAAAATTTTTCATTTATGAATAAATGTTTAATTTAATTTCTGTATATTTCATAAACTTTAAGAAACCTCGGTATGGTTATGGTTAACTTTTTCAAATCCGTAATTAGACTTAGCAAATCTGGCTATGGTTAGTACAATAATTAAATCCGTAATTAGACTTAGCAAATCTGGGTAGTGGTGGCATAACGATCAAATCCGTAATTAGACTTAGCAAACCTGGGTAGGGTTATGGTTAGCCCTGAAATCTGTAATTTTACTTAGCAAATCTGGGTATGGTTAGTATAACCAACAAACCTTAGCTTAGGCCTTAGTGTGGAAAAGGGATTGGGATGCACTTAGCCCCGTCACTCTAGTGCCACCCAGTGGCCACTTGGAGAATGCAGCGACTTAGAGACCTGGCACTTGCAGATTCTGAATCGGCACTGCCTGAGAGCCGTGTCCACCAAATTCTTTGAAGCTTATTACATTAGAAATTTTAAATTACACCAGACATTCTGTAAGGTGTGCGCTCATGAAACTTTGCATACTCACCATGACGCCTCCTCATGTCCTTTTTGAGGCCTGAAGCTTCATTAGAAATTTGAAATTTCACCAGACAAGTTCTGTAAGGCGTGCGCTCATGAAATTTTGCATACTCATACCTGCGTCTAGTTAATGCACGCCAAATTTCAGACCCGTAGCTTGTAGGGTTCAGCCGTGATCCTGTTGGTGAAAAGATAGGTACTGCAGCTTCAGCAATGAAGTCTGTCATACATATCTTTTATAATGGCAACTACAAGTGGAACTGAAGGCTAAAAACTCAGCTACATCAATCAAAGATGATACAGAAAAAGATTTAAAACAAAAAACAAATGCACAAATATATAAAGCCATGCCTACATACATACATACATACGTGAAAGAAAAAGGTAATATACTTGAAAAACTTGATCACCCCCTGATTATAATCCTAAGGGTAATTCAACCCTAGGTCCCTAAACTTAACCACTCCCTGATTATAATCCTAAGGGTAATATAACCCTTAGGCATCAGTGTGGGAAAGCGATTGGGACACACTTAGTCCTGTCGCTCTAGCGCCATCCGGTGGCCACTTAGAGAACACAGCGACTTAGAGACCGAGCACTTGCAGATTCTGAATCGGCCAAATTCCGCCGTAGGTTCCTAGGAGGGAGAAATGGATAAATAAAAAAATAAAAAATAACAACGGGGAGGGGAAACGAGAATGAAACACCACTTTGGTGCATTATCTCTACCGTTTATCTTTATATTTTTTCTCATTTTTTATTTTGTATCTGTACTTTCAGTTTTATTTTAGCATCTTCAGGTCAGCACTCAACACACACATCATCCTCCCTACAGGGCCACCTATAGGAAAATTTCTCGCTGTCTTCGCCTGGGGGTATGGGCATCTCCACCAAGGGAACCTAAAGCAATAGAAAGGGGAAAAGTTAACAAAGGTTTAATGCAACCGGTGCATGTACAACATCGAAGGATGTTATTTTAAGTCATTTTATACCGTAACCTAACCTTCAGGCCTAAGTTTAATTTTTACTCTCTACTATAATGTTCATTCTCTCTTCCTTCCCCTATGAAAGCAGGAAACTGGATGTTTCCAGTGGTCCTATGTATGTGATTATGTCTTCAAGCATTGTTAGAGATATATTTTTAGTAAGGTTCATTTATGTATTATATTTGCTATGAAATTTTATTAAATTACTTAGACATTTATTTATTTATTTAATTATGCACATTTCCTTTTTTTAAAAAAGTCAGTCATTCTCTCTTAAGTTAATAACAATAATAAATCATAATTGACCTGCCTTCTGTCACGCCCAGCTCCGTCCAATCCTCGTGTGCCATGCCCACCTCGTTACCTCGTGTTAATCCCTGATCATCATCACCTGTTTCCTGTTCCTTTTGACTTGTCCTGTGTATTTAGTCCAAGTCTCAGTCAGTGTTCCCCAGATCAGTCATTGTATTGTTAGTGGATGTTCGTGCCTGTCTGCCCTGTCGTTATCAATAAAACCCGTTTGTCCGTCTTCACGGCTCCGCTCGCCTGCTTCTCCGCTCGCCTGCTTGCGACCCATGACACCTTCCTTGCTTGGTAAAGATCTGAAATCATTGGAGAATATCACCATAATGCAAGGAACCTATAATCAGACCTTTTAAAAAGGTGAAATAAACATGCAACACTTCATTCGGGTAATATAATCAGTTTAATTGCTGCCGCTTTTCGCCTGCTTGGGTCACACATAGCAGCAGAAGTAAAATGTCATTACACTGCTAACAAAACAAAATAAACACTACGATATTTAAAACAATTCTGACTAAAGTATTGAACCCATAAATGGGGAACTATACTCACCGGTGGTCTTCTTCATTTCCACCGTTGCTGTCGTCTTTCGTAGTCCATCATTTTTCACCGTACCCGTTATACAGAAGAGGAATAGAACATCATTTCATCTCAAATAAAAAAAAATAAATAGCAAAATATTTAAAACTGGTCCAGCCAGAGCTCTGAGCCCCTTAATGGGACACTATACTTACCTGGGACTTTCTCTGCTTCCGTTGTCTCTTCCATGTCCGCCGTAGCCATCATTCACGCTGTTTTTTGCTGTTCCTGCTGCAAATATCAGGAACAGAATATAATTTTAGCTAAAATAAAATATATATGGTGACAGTACAAACTGTGATGGTCAGAGTTCAGGAACCCGTTAACTGGGCACTATACTTACCAGGGATCTTCTCCACACTCGTTGTTCCCGCTGTCATCTCTGCCTGGGACAGGTACATCCCGACCAGGGGAACCTGAAAATAAAAGAGGAAAGAGTAGGAAAAGGTTGTAATGTAGCCAGTGCACCCTGAATATCAATGGCCCTAAACCTAAGCACCCCTGATTGTAGCCCAAAGGGATATATCCATAGGTGGAGATTAATTTAAATCTAATTAATAGTCTGGAGAGTTAAAATAACCCCCAAGTACAATATTAGGGAGGGTTATATAATAACTGCCACATATAAATGTATGCAAGATTTAAATTACTATTAAAATTGCGGAAGGTTAAAATAACCGCCACACATATATATTAATGGAGGGTTTAAAAAACCACCATATTTAAAAACTGCTTTTCATTGTGTTGCCCTCGTTTTCCTTAAGCCTCTACAGAGGAAGGATGTGGGACACTTTACTGGATGTATTGGCTTTATTGGACTTGTGCTGGATTCCCTCACTGTGATACCCTCATTTCCTTTAAACCTCTACAGAGGAAGGATCTGGGACACAGTGCTGTGTAAATTTATTTAACATATCTTAGTGGAAGGGTGCTTGATACTGGATAGTCTAAAATGAAACTTGGGGAGGACTAACATACCCCCAAAATATTGGATGGTGGAGGGTTAAAGTAACTACCATATTTAAAAAACTTTTCTTCACTGTGCTACCCAAATCTCCCTTAAACCTCTACAGAGGAAGGGTGTGGGACACAGTACTAATGGATTATCTCTACTGTGATCGTGCCTGGCATAGGATGGCTATGGATTGACTCTGGAGCTAACTTGCATGCTGGGAGATGCCTTCGGGGGGCCCTCAGGTGAAGTCCATGCCGCAGGTGGTTGCCAGCCTATAGTGGGCGGATTGCCAGATCTGGGAGAAGGTGGACCGGCGTACGTTTGGGCCACCACGCTGTTCAACCACATTGCAGTGCAGATCTGAGGGGGTGCCATTTTAGCTGAAACCGCATAAGAATGGACCGGGGTACTTTAGCTGCAGGGAAGGGCACAAACCTGTTGACATTGCGCACTGCTCCCTGTGTGGCTTTAACCCGCATTGGCTTCCCACTGCTGAAACTCTCCTGGATCTTCCATGTCGTCGTCGCCGCCGTCCCCTGGAGAAAACAAGGTAAAGATTGACATTTTTTTACTATGGGGAAATCATAAATGTTTAAACCCTGTTTAAAGGGATGATGTGCTGGTGCGTAAGCGGGCTGATGCACCGATGAACCCAAGTGATTGGCCAGTGCATTACTGTGTCCCTGGGACGCCAGGGTGCAGTATGGGGTTCATTATTAACTTAACTTATCATTAAGTAGATGGGCTGATTTGGTAGTCTTAGGCGTCCTGTACCATAAAAATTTTTGTTTGGCTCAAAACCACTAACAGCTGCTCAGAAATAAAATGGTGAAACTGGCCATTTTGGTTGAAATTCCGCTCATGTCCATAATTTTTGGTGGTGCTATCGGTCCACCGCTGCTCACAAGTGCTCAATTTATCCAGCTTGTAGTCTTCTTGGAATTGGTCTATTTTGTAGTTATATGCTTCATTGTCTTTAGTGTACTTGGTACTATGTCTATTGTCTTTAGTGTACTTGTAACTAGCCGCCACTCTTAGCCAGGACTCCCTGGAAGATTAGTTATTGTAACTCAATGGGACCTTCCTGGTTAAATAAAGGTTAAATAAATAAATCGCTGTAACACTGATCCTCGTCATTTGGGGAGAGCGCTTCTTCAAATGTTAGATTATGTCATTGTCCTAAAACTGCTATTTTAGTGCTTTTATGCTATGTTTATGAACTTTCAGATACTGCATTTAGACTGCATTTAGCAGATAAGCAAATAAACACTACTTTGCATATCAGACAACTACCCTAGCCATTCGGGAGAAGGCTTCTTGGAATTGGTAAATCGTCTTTTTGGTTTCTGTGGCCTGTGCATGCCAAATTTCAGACCCCCTAGCTGGTACAGTTCAACTGCTTCATCTGAGGCCTAAATTTTCCTGAAATTATAACTGTGAAATTACACCAAAGATGTTGTGAAAGGCGTGCCTCCATGAGACTTTGCACACTTGTTCATACCCAGATTTAGATAGATTCTGGCTTGTACGGCTCAGGCGTGAGACCCCCTGAACTAACCTTGCCCTTAAATTAGGGAATAATATTTTTTCTCTGGAATGCCTCCCAGTGCATCTGAAAGGATCGATTAGGGAATAATATTTTTTATTTGCAATGGTGGGGCCTACATACTGCGTTGCAGCCACTCATGATGTAAAACCTGCTGGTTTTAAATGAAGGAGGCATAATCTTAAGGACATGTACAGATGTGATTGAAGAGCAGACTGTCTGGTTTCAGGAATACTTTGAACCATTTTCCTACATGACTTGTACATGGAGTTGTAGACTGTCAAATGACAGGTGGGGTGGCTTAACATAACATGAGGTGGCTTAACAACTTAACATAGGCGACCTTGGCAAATTCAAAAGGTCACTGCAGGCTTTCGGTGAGGGCTGCACTCATCAGCCTTTGCAGACTCATTATTGCATAATATTTCTAGTTTGCCTGTGCCAAATTTCAGACCTCTAGCTTGTACGGCTCAGCCGTGAGACCCCCTGAAGTAACCTTGCCCTTAAATTAGGGAATAATATTTTTTCTCTGGAATGCCTCCCAGTGCATCTGAATTGATCGATTAGGGAATAATATTTTTCTAATGGCGCGACCTACAAACTGCATTGCAGCCACTCATGATGCAAAACCTGCTGGTTTTAAATGAACGAGGCATAATCTTAACAGACATATATTGATGTTATTAAAGAGCAGATTGTCTAGTGCCATTTTAGCCTACTTCTCAAGAGATGATTGAAGAATGAACATGTCATGGATCAAGGGATGACAGAGCAATGACGATCATGCTTGCTTGATCATGCATGCTGATTTTTTCAGGGTATAATAGCAGCAAGAAGCAGAAGATGCATCAATCAGTGTTGAAGAACATGATACAATGATACACATATGACAACAACCAGTCTTTAATGGTCAGGTTCACCCTTAAGGCATAAATCATTTCACTTGCTTGGTAGAAAACTCAAATCGTCCAGATAAGAACATAAATGACTGAAGGACAACATTACAATATACTGTAAAACATCACACAAATTTTAAACATCAGTATTTGGTCGTTAACCCCACCACACACACTGCAACTTTAGAAGGTGTGGCTCTCTTCTGTTGTAAAAGTGCTGTCTACAAAAAAATCACCAAATTAATCTAAGAATTTAAATACTCAGAAGACAGCTTTGCTAAATTTTGAAATTTTAACCAAATCGCTTGGACTGTTACAACTCACTTTCCCTTACGTTTTTCTCTCTTCTTTTTCAGCATCTTTAATGCCTCATGTCTTTCTAAAACAACCTTGGGGGAAACAAAATGTATGAACTTTTTTTCTAAAAATTTTGTGACTAAAAAGCCTTCTGGCAGCCATTGATTTCCTGCCTGCTACTCGATGTTGGCAGATTAATGGACTGCAATATGCAGTTCCAGTCACTTGGTCTCCTTCTGTCTTCACATACCTGTCTTTGTCCGCAGTCCCATTAGTCTGCGTCGTGTGGTCGCCTTCGGTCATGTCTTCTGCCTTCGTGTCCCCATCTTTGTCCGCAGTCCCGTCAGTCTGCGTCGCTTGGTCGCCTTCGGTCGTGTCTTCTGCCGTCGCGTCCCAGTCTTTGTCCGCAGTCCTGTCAGTCTGCGTCACATGGTCGCCTTCGGTCGTGTCTTCTGCTATCGCGTCCCCGTCTTTGTCTGCAGTCCCGTCAGTCTGTGTCATGTGGTCACCTTCGGTCGCATCTATTGTTATCACGACTCTATCCAAGTCCATGTCATACTCAACTGTGTTGCTTGTCAGATCGATGACATTTGGTTCAGGTGTAGCTGGTGTTTCTGGTGCTGGGCATTTCCCTCTGCCATTGTCAGTCAGGTGACGCCTCACTCTACGCCACTTTTTCTCTTTCACACCAACATCTCTTCGTGGTCTGAGTCACTCTCACTGTGTGGTCTCCCCCTCTTCTGGCCCGCTACATTTACTTCAGTTGTTCCCTCGCTTCCTCTGTCCACATCATCTTCTGACAAACACAATGGGAAAGACTGCTTAGCGTTCTTTGACATGGCTTCTTCAGTATCATTTCGGCTTTGAAAGGCTTCATTAAAATTTAAATCTGCCACATAAAACTTTTCTGCTGTTGCACCGGAATGGCACATCATTCGTCGGATGTTGGCCGTCTTCTGGGTCGCCAGGGATCTGCTGACCTATATTAAAAATGTTAAATTAAGTAAAACTTGCACAACAGACATTATCAATGCGAAGCGACAACAAAACTGTTTGCAAGACCAATTTAAAAAAAAAAATTTTTTTTTAAGTGAACCCAGTTGTCATCTGGCTTTCTGCCTTTTTCTTGTTGATGTATTAAATCACAACACACCCATGCAAAACATTTTGGTGCTATATAAAAATAAATTAAATTAAACTTACAATGGTGCTGATGCTGCTTCGTATTAGCTGAAAGGTTGGGTTTCCAGGTAGGCCAAACTCCTTCCAGCACTCTTGGAAATGCTTAAGTAAATCATTGCAAGCACCACCATTGGAGTTGGCAAAAACCAACTCTGATTACCCACAAGCGAATGCGTGCTGGTGGTAAACAAAACGGTTGAACCACATAAACTCATTTTTTGTGAGGAATGAGGGTGTGGCCAAACATTTCTTTTGTTTTGTGCTCCTTTACCTGTGAAACAAAATAAATGGTCTGTCAGAGTGTGTGTGTGTGTGTGTGGTGTGGGGGGGGGGGGTTGGTGAACAAATTCTTACTCTGATTATCCGTCGACCTCAGCACTGCACACCTCCTCCAATGTCATGTTCCTGATGACCCCTCTCCGGTGCCCAGTCATACAAATAATAAACCAGGCAAGGAGACCATACAACCGGTATAGGTTTTCAGGTGTTGGATGTTTCTCAAGTTCAACTGCAGATTAAAATGTAAGTTGAGGAGACATGCACTACTGTTGGGGGGGGGGGCAGGTTACTATAATATTTCCTCTAGACCAGGGCTATTCAAATCATGGTCCCCAAGGCCCTGCTGATTTTCCAATCTTCTGTTACCTTTGAGCCAGATGTGAAGCCTCCAGCCAATCAGAATTAGAAATTATTAAACTACTTGGGAGAACTGAAAACAAGGCCTAGATTTCCAGATTTGATGAGCACTGCCTTAAACACTTACGGAGGGCCGCTGGGGTCTCCTTAGTAGCCTTCTTTAGGAAGGAGGTGATGTGGGCAGAGTTCACAAGCAGTTCTGAAAGAGAATGCAATGTCATGTTCCTTGAGCCCCTTAACACATTTTGTAGTCTGGGTCATGGTACACCTAAGCAAACACAATCGGTTCTCTGTTTCAGCTAAAGCATGGGTGTCAAACTCCAGTCCTGGAGGGCCAGAGCCCACTGTAGCTTAGTTCTTTACCTTTTCCACCACAAATGATTCAGCTCAGGAGCTGTGTGGTAATTAGCACAAGGAGGCGGATCTGATGGCTTGTCACAGCCAGCCGCTCAAGACTGTGTGTCCATCTAATGGGGAAACGACATAAAGCACTCACTCAATATTACATTGTTAAATAATATATAACAGAAACATAATATAAGTCACTCACTGGATTAGTTTCTCTCTTCTTTCTAAAAATGAAAGTGTCATTGCAGGCACTTGATTGTCCATCATGTAATATACCCAGGAGCGGACATGCTGGACACGCTGTTTGGCATTGTCTAGTTGTTTTTTCCCATTGCTACTAATGTGCTGTAGCCACAGGTTCAGGACATTTTCTGTATCAGGTAAAGAAATAAAGGAAGATTGGCAGAGGAGCTAAATATAAAATCATCGGATCTAATGACACCTATGTGCCAAAGTCTATAGCACACAATTCGTACCAAATGCAGGGAGGTAGGCTGGACGGTTCATCTGCCTCTCATATTTCTTCCTTTTGGAAGACGGGGGTGATGGTTGTTGTTTTGGGGTATTTTTGCCCCTCAAATATTTTAATTCTAATTTTAGACTGCGGATTTTGAAGCGCAGTTGGTGTCATTGTCGCCACAAGTGTTGGACGTTAGGTTCCCTCATCTGCTGAGGAGCTTCATTTGCACTGGCATCGTTGGTTCCTCCATCCTCCTCCTCCTCACCACTGCTAGGTACCAGTTCTGACCTTACGTCCAGCTGACTGACCATCGGAGGCTGGGGCTCCAAGCATCTAAGGTCACGCAGGGCTTTTAAATTAGCCTGCTGTTTTGCCTTCCACATTAGAAGTTGTTGGTCTTCTCTCTGGAATGGCATGTAAATATGGCAACAATGTCAATTAATTTTTACACAGCACCTTTCAAAACATAGTCACTCCAAGGCATGTTACATTGGTTTTTTGTGATGCTTTACTACATCATAGGGACAATACAAAACAGCGAAAAAGAAAGAAACAGATGACATCTACATTCAATAAACTACATAAAGATGCATCACTAGGAGCACAGACAAGCACATTTAAAAGCATAACCTTTAAATATTTTATTTTTATTTATTTGTGGGGAAATCTGTTCTAGTAGACCCATCAGATAGGTGGGGGTTGGGGTGGAAAAGGCATAGGTCCCTTTAAACCATGAACCACTGACTGACCTCAACATAAGTGTGGACATTTTGCAGATGCTTATACAGCCTTACAAGGCTTTTCATCTTGCAAACTGGACAGTTCAGCCTGCCTCTGAAATGAAAAGAATCCAGTTTCGTGTGAAGATTTGCAGAGATGGCCGCCCCATTACATCAGTTAGTGACGCGTTTATCTGGTGCGAGAAAAAATGGTAAGACTTCTAAAATACCGTTGTTGTTAGCGTGGGACAATAATTGTGAAAATAGTTTAAAAAAACTTAAGGAACAGCTTGTTGCAGCACCTGTTCTGGTTTAGGCTGGCTTTCAGAAACCTTTCAAAAATCCTGGAGATTGATGCAAGCCATTGTGGTCTTGGAGCTGTACTGTCCCAAGAGTGTAATGGGAAAGTGAGGCCTGTTGCATTTGCTAGCCGTGGGCTGAGACCAATGGAGAAAAATATAAGTAATTACAGCTCAATGAAATTGTAGTTTTTAGCTTTGAAGTGGGCTGTCACTGAAAAATTTAGGAAATATTTGATAGGAGCTCAGTGTGTTGTGTACACAGATAACAATCCTCTTTGCCATTTAGTAACAGCTAAATTGGGAGCAGTAGAACAGCGCTGGGCATCTCAGTTTGCATCTTTTAATCTGCAGTTTTGTTATCGCCCAGGCTCTAAAAATAGGAATGCAGATGCATTGTCACGGCAGTATATGGAATACAGGGGAATAACAAAGCAGATGTCGAGTGAGGATGACGATACGGTGGCAATGTTTTCTGGTGTTTAGTCAGAAGTGGCTGCTTTTCCAGGTTTTGGGTTCTGCTGATTTGTCATCATTACAGCAGCTTGACCCTGTGATTGGACTTTTTTGGCGTCAGTGGAAGGAGGGGATACCTCTTGGTGCAAGAGAGAAAGCTCAGTTGTCCAAAGATTTGCAGGAACTATTTCGTCAGTGGTCAAAGGTGAAGAGAAGTATGCAGTGCTCTATAGGATTGGTTCGGTAGAGGGAGGTACAACTAAATATCAAATTTTACTGCCAAAATGTTTGCAGACAAATGTGTTGTCTAGCCTGCATGATGCCCATGGACATCAAGCGGTGGAACGTGCACTACAGTTGGTAAGATCACGTTGCTATTGGCCATATATGGATAAGGATGTGGAGAAATATTGTAGTGAATGTGAACGATGTGTGTTTGCCAAGTGTGTTTACCCCACAGTTAAACCTTTTATGGGTAGCCTGCAAGCATCTAGACCACGTGAAATTTTGGCCATCGATTTTACAGTTCTAGAACCCTGTAGTCATGTGAGAGAGAATGTGTTACTTTTAACTGATGTGTTCTCAAAGTATAGCCAGGCTATACCCACCAAGGATCAGCGAGCAAGCACAGTGGCAGATGTTCTGGTTAAGCATTGGTTCCATCGGTTTGGTCCTCCTGACCGTTTACATTATGATCAGGGATGTAATTTTGAAAGTAGTTTAATAAAGCAGTTCTGTAAAATGTATAATATCCAAAAGAGTCGGACAGCACCTTACCATCCCCAAGGGAATGGGCAATGTGAGCGCTTTAACCGCACCCTCCATGACCTGTTGCGTACCCTACCACCAGATCAGAAGAGGCGGTGGCCTCATCTCCTATCCCAGGTGACGTATGCATATAATACAACTGTCCGTCAGTCAACTGGAATGAGCCCTTATTATTTAATGTTTGGGCGAGAGTCCCGGTTGCCTCTGGATTTTCTTTTAGGAACAAATAATGATGAGCTGGGGAATGGGGATGTAGAAGAATTGGTACAGGTGCATCATGAATCCCTGGAGGAAGCATATGAGCTGGTGAGGAAACGTTTAGCTGCTCGGTGGGAAAAGAGAGATCAAAATTATATGACACAGGTGCATGATTTAGGATTAAATGAGGGTGAGTAGGTTTATTCTCGAAATCACACAGTTCAAGGCTGTAATAAGATTCAGGATGTTTGGGACCCCATGGTGTATCAGGTGGTGCGGCAGCCCCCTGAAAAGGGTGTGGTTTATTCTTTTGTCACGGTTAATGAAGAGGGTCCAGTGCGACAAGTTCATAGGACTGAACTGAGAAAAGTACCAGATGCAGTTCGAACTAAGATACCACAAGCAGGTGAAGCTTTGCCTGGTGTAGAGGAAGGTGACATAGTAGATGAACCAGGAGAGGGACTTCCATTTTCTGATGGGTCCACTGGAGTCATGGAGTCAGGAGAGGAAGGCTTAAGTGGAGGTCAAGTAGAGTTACTGCCGGACAACACTCTAACCCTCATTGACTTCCGAAATCTGCACTGTCACAGTTATCAGTACATGGGGGTGATTAGGTGTTCTATGACTTGTTTTTTTTGTTTTAGTTCATCGACGCAGCGCCGATGCACTTTGTGGGGATGGATTGTAGCCCATGCGACTGTGTAAGGGTTGAATTCATTATGTTAATGGGTGGGTGTGGAGGCGTGCAGGTATAAAAGTGCCAGGAATCAATTGTTTGGTCAGGTTCCTGGGGGGGCCGGAAACAGTGACGGCCGACTGTTTCCTGTTTGTGCGACAGCACGCCTCAGCCTCTTGGTAAGCAGTATTTTTATAAGACAAGGAAGGAATATTTTTAATAGTCCATTTTATTAAAGTGGTCTTTTTCTATTTTTTAGTATGAACTGCCATGTGTGCCTGTTGGATGAAATAAAGATTTATAGTAAAAGGTATGTGGTTAGTTATTTAAATGTTTGTAGTGTAGCCATTTGCGTATGCTAAGTGTAGTTTTGTTTTGTGTATGTATATGTATATATATATATATTTTATGTCAATTATTTGTAGTTATATACCAATATTTACCAGTTTAAAGTATATTCTTGTACTTCACTTTAACCTGTTCCCATGTTCTCATTGTGCTTATGCTTGATCTGTAATTATGACATACAGTAAAATCTCGTTATAGTGGACTCGCATATAATGGAATTTCGCTTATAACGGACAAATAATTTGCTCCCCAGGGCCGCTTTTAGGTGTAGTTTTGTTCGGCTATAACGGACGTGCAGCTCCGCTGACAAGGCGTGTTGCGTGCTGGTGATATCCAGTGCAGATACCTAGTCGTGATTATTAATAGTCACGCATCTGGTCAGGTAAAGTTTGTTTACTACATGTATAATATAACGAAGTATACCACAAGTGTGTCTGCTGTGGTGTGGCATGAGTAAATGGTGTCTTGTAGTCAGTGTTGGGCAAGCTACTTGTAAAATGTAGTGAGCTAAGCTATCAGTTACTCAACAATAAATTAAGCTTCACTACAAAAAAGCTACCACCCATAGAAATATAGCAAGCTAAGTTACACAAATATGGCAAAAGTAGCTTAACTACATCAGAAGCTACTTCACGTTGTACCAACCTAATGCCAGATCAGTGCAAAATGACAGTCAGATACACTGGTTAAAACATTTATTAAAGAACAGCCCATGATTCTACATGGTGTAGACATTGCATTATGTGAAGCATCAAGAAAATAAAAGCTTACTGCTGTGAATAAAACAAAAAAGGGGGAGAGGGCTGGGCTCTTATTGTTCCAACAAGTGTTTGTTTACACGGCACAAGAGAAGTTTTTCAAAAGTGGCATTAGAAAGGCGGTTTCTCTTTTGTCTGAAAATATCCTTTCCTACGCTAAACAGTCTTTCACAGGCTGCACTTGCTGGGAGCCCTGTGTTGTATTTAAGAAAGACCTTTTTCATCAGTGGCAAGTTCTGGAATGAAGTTTGGTTTCAGGTGACTGCAAGTAGGAGTCCACTTCATTCAGCTCTGTGGCTGATCTCAGTGATGGGAAGTATCCTGTTACCTCATCATCTTCATCAGTTGGGTTGTCATCATCTGTTTGTGTGTGACCTGAAGACTGGGTTTGAAGGAAGTGCACTTCTGCTTTCAGGTCTGACACAACTTGAGCCTTCTTGTCACTGGGGATGTAGGTCAGTCTGAACATTGGATGAGCTGCAGAGGCTGTGACCAACCTGGCATCTTGGAAAATGTAGTCAAACCTTTTCTTAATCCCACTGATGTAAAACGTCAACAGCCTTGGCCAAAGGCATCATAACCTTGGAGTACAGACAAATAAAAATATTAATGCCACATCATATATTGTTAAATTATTTCATTATTTTAAGACCTTGTTTGCCCTGCCTTTCTGCCCCCCCACCTCTACATACATACAGCACACTGCCCCCCCCACCACTCCAGTCACCAGTTAGCCCATTCTCCACATACACACAGCACAC
>JAOYFF010000027.1:7238328-7257695 GCA_025773925.1 Cryptomyrus ogoouensis
ACTCACTCACTCACTCACTCACTCACTCACTCACTCACTCACTCACTCACTCACTCACTCACTCACTCACTCACTCAGGCTCTGTCCACACCACACCCCTCTCTTCACACTGTGGGCAAAACCACAGACACATGTAGGCACACACGCAACAACACACACACACACACATATATGCCAAAACAACACGCATACTGCCTGCAAGCTCAGATAGTGACAGACGGCTTCTGCCAGAAAAATTAATATAATCTGCCCTTTAGCTGGAACATACCGGGGGGGGGTGGGGGTGTTACAGAGCACCGTCATGACGGCTGGCCCGCGCATCACTTCAATTCTGTGGGGGGAGGGGGCATGTCACAGTTCAGTTGCAGTAGTGCCAGATATGCTGGGTGGCGGGGGGGCAGTAACACTAATTAAATTGCATGGTACATTTAAGGCAAGAAATGAAACAGAATCAGCACAGTTCTGGCTAATGTTTCCGGGGAATGGGGAGCTGCTGAATACTGTGACTCAGAGCGGGCTGCCGGGGGGGGGGGGGAGGACTTCCTGCCCCCAATTAACTGCCATCACTCTCAAGTTCTCCATTAGTAGCCAAGCCTGCTGTGGACCGAGCTTTGGCCACTTCTTGCGTCCTCTACCCTCCATGGGCCAAACTCTGTCTACACCATACCCCCCTCCAAGCTAAAGACTGGGATCTGTCCACCGTGCCTCTTCTGCATGCCAGGGACCAAGCTCTGTCCACACCATGCCTCCTCTCCATGTAGCAGGCCAGTTCTCCACACCTATGCTCCCCTTAGCACCTTACTTTCTGGGGATTTTCTTGGGGGGAAAATACTTGAAATTAACCTACCTCCATGTCCCTGCGCTCATTAGCTATGTGGGTTCAGATGCCCAGACCTAATTAGCTATGCAGGTTTAGACACTTAGACCACCTCCCTTATCCCCCGACTTAACCTCACGGTATTGCTGAACAGATTCTCCATTTTGGAAGAACTGGAGGAATGCCCATCTCCTCATGCTCCCTTTGCTGATGACAATCTGCTCCACTCAGCTGTTGCCCCAGTGGTTCCATCTTACCCGAGCCAGGACCCAAACACTGTGCCGGCTGGCACCGCAGCCTTCCCTCCACTGACAGTCAGTACACAAATGACTGACTACTCTATGGTGAAGCCAGGTAAAAGACCCTCATCCCAGCCTTCGAGCTCCTCTCCCTGGTGTACGATCTTGAGAGAAGCTGTGCTCCAGCACTGCAGTGGTTTTCCTCACTCTGAGTCGGTAGGTAATCCCCCTCCTACATCTGCTGCCTCTTCATAGCACTTGGAAAAACCACAGCCTTCAGCACCTCCATCCCCTCTTCTCTCCAACCACATTAACAGTGGGAGATTCAATAATGAGGAACACAGCAATACACTATTTTCCTGGAGCCACAGTCCCAGTCATTCTACATAAGCTCCCCGAGCTGTTGCACTCACTCCCATCCACTATAAACTGGATCCTAGACCATGTAGGGTCCAACAACACATCCCAGCGGCAGTTTGAGCTGACTAAAAAGGATTTTACTGACCTTTTTAGCAGTTTAAAAAAGTTTTGAAAGTCCGTTTTTATCAGCGGTCCCATCCCAACATTAAATCATGGTGCCAAGCAACTCAGCAGGATCCTCAGCCTCAAACTTGGTTCCAGTCCACCTGCAGAGCTCAGAATATAGGTTTTATTGACAATTTTAATCTCTTCTGGAATTGTACCTCCCTCTTTCGGATTGACAATGTTCACCGAAACTGGTTTGGTAGCCAAATGCTAGCGGTTAACATGCAGCACGCTGTTCTGACTGCACCACAAGATTGACTACTTACATCTTGCGATATTTCCAAAAACTCAATAATTCCGGTTATTACTACCAGACTATTCAACAAATTCATGGCATGAATTATAATAATTTCAGATTCATATACACACATAAACCACCAGCTGCTACTTCTTGCACTTCACCAGGAAAGGAAAAACAGGAGGCGGTACACCAACCATACTCACTTGATTTTAAAGACATTACAGTTAATGATTACACATCTTTTGAATATCACTCATTTTTAGCAGCCCTCCTATAACTATGCATGACCATTTACAGACCACCCAAAAGATGCACCTCTTTTTTCTCAGATTTCTCTAAATTAATCTAAATTATTCATGCAAACTATGATGGTTGACTAAGGTCAACCCTTGACAAAGTTGCCCCGTTAAACAAAAAGATTTAGTCAATCTGAAACCCCATGGAGAAGTGAAGAAATTAAACAGTTGAAAAGAAAATGTCAAATTAACAGCCAATTTCCAAATTTACCATGAACAGCTGGATATTTACAATAAGGCCATTAAACACGCCAGACAAGCATACTTCTAAAAACCACCGGAACAATCCTAAAATCCTCTTCTGAACCATTGACCACTTAATTAATCTTGTTCTTCCAAAGTCTAGCAGTATGTCTGCCAACTCCAAATGTGAAGATTCTGCAGTCCACTTCAGAAGTAAAATAGACGCTATTAGGTTGAATCTAGCGCATGTCAGCATAAGAACTTTAAGATCCCAGAACCTTCGTCTTTACATAAGGAAACTCTGGAGAAATCTGTCCTGGTTGATGCTGAGATGCTTGGCAAAGTCAACTCACAACTGAAATAATCAACCTGCTCTTTAGATCCTATTCCCATATCTGTTTTGAAGACATTTTATGGCTTTTTTACTGAAGATTTGATTACCATTATTAATTATGGGTGTCTTCCCTAATGCCTGAAAAACCGCCAGAGTTAAACACCTTCTGAAGAGAAACAATTTAGATGCCACATTTCTTAACTACAGACCAGTATCCAATCTGCCACTTTAAGTAAAATTTTAGAGAAGTTTGCTTTTAATCAGTTAAATGATTTTATGAATTCTCACAGTATTTATGAAAAATACCAATCTGGTTTTCGGGGCCAACCATAGTACCGAGACAGAGCTAGTCAAGATTGTAAATGACTTCAGGTCCAATATGGATACGAGAATAACCTCAGTACTAGTTCTACTACATTTAGCCTTTGATACAATAGATCACTTGATTCTTTTAGACTTAATATGATTGGCCTCTCTGGTACTGTTTTGAATTGGTTCAAATCATATCTTACTGACAGATTTTTTTGTAAACTTGGATGTATGTTCATCTAAAAATCAGAAAATGAGCTGTGGTCTACCTCAAGGATCAATTTTACGTCCCATACTTTTTAATATCTACATGCTGCCACTTGAGGCCGGGACACAGAATCACACAGTTATGCCGATGACACACAACTTTACATCGCCGTGTCCCATGATGACCCAGGGCCAATAGATGCCCTTTTTAACTACATTTTAGATATCAAGTCATGGATGGCCAAGAACTTTCTACAGCTCAATCAGGACAAAACAGAGATCTTGGTGATTGGCACTGAAGCTCAGAAACTCTATGTGAAATTACAAGCACTGGCATTTAATCCTTGCAAACAAGTAAAAAACCTGGGCGTCATCTTTGACTCAGATCTGTGCCTCACATTATAAGCATAACTAAGAGTGCATTGTATCATCTTAAGAACACTGCCAGAGTGCATCCATTTCTTTCTCAAGCCAACACAGACACAAGAGTACATGCTTTTATTACTTGCAGGAATGACTACTATAATGCTTTACTTTACGGTCTCCCTCAGAAGAATATATCTCAACTAAAATTACTTCAAAACTCAGCCACACATATATTAACTAAGACTAGAAAGATAGCACACATTACACCAATTTTAAAGTCTCTGCACTGCATGCCAGTCTGCTTCAGAATTGATTTCAAGGTTCTTTTACTGCTTTACAAAGCTCTGAATGGTCTTGGACCTACCCATTTATTAGATCTGCTTTTATCCTATGAGCCCTCTAGAAGTCTCAGGTCTTCAGGTATTGGCCTTTTAATTATCGCTAAATGAGCAAAAACCCATGATGAAGCATCCTTTTGCTACTATGGTCCACGTCTCTGGAACAGCGTTCCTGAAGACCTGAGGGCATCAGAGAATATTCATATTTTTAAAAACAGACTCAAGACATACCTCTTTAATCTGGCTTCTGTTTGAATTCTAGTTTGTATTCATGATTCAAGATGGCGCTGCGGATGGTAGCCTCGTTACTGCGCTCTCTCGTACTTTGTTTTTGTTTATTTTCTGCGCGTTTGGTCACTCAGACCACATTACTTTTTCCAGAGATCAACTGCTAGACATCAGGCAGTCATCTCAAAATAGTTTTTATCATTTTTTTCATAAACCCGGAAAGTTTTCTGGAGATTTTAGTCGGAGGAGCAGCAGATCTCCGCGAGGCTTGGCGGAGATGCAGACGAGGGACGCGCGTGGGCGCGCTGGTGAAACTACGTCAGCGAGGATTCCGCACTGCGCTCCCCTCCATTCACCTGGTGAACCTCCGTTCCCTTCCAAACAAAGTGGACGAGCTGCTGCTTCTTAACTGGACCAACAAGGACTTTGCACGTTCTGCTGCCCTTTGCTTCACTGAAACTTGGCTCAGTGAACGCACCCCCGATGCTGCCTTAAACCTGCAGAGCTTCCACCTCCATCGTGCAGACCGCGTAACAATCAAAGGGCGGCGGCGTCTGCTTCTACATTAACGAAGGTTGGTGCACTGATGCCACGGTGTTACAGAAATTCTGCAGCCCAAACCTGGAAACTTTTTTCATTGACTGCAAACCGTTTTATTCACCGCAGGAGTTTTCTTCCTTCATTCTGGTTGGAGTTTACATTCCTCCACAAGCCAAAATGAACGACGCGCTGTGCACGCTGGCCGACCAGATCAGCACCATGGACAGAAAATGTCCCCATTCCCTTTTTATTTTTTTATTTATTGTCCTTGGGGATTTTAACAGAGCGAAACTAAACCACAAACTTCCTAAATACAGGCAGCATATCGACTGCCCCACCAGGGACAAAATCACACTGGACCACTGTTATCGCTCTGTCCCCCGGGCAGCTTTGGGACATTCTGATCACTGTCTGGTCCATCTTATTCCAGTTTACAGGCAACAACTTAAACGTGCCAAGCCTGTAGTCAAAACTGTGAAGAGGTGGTCCAATGCAGCAAAGCAGGAACTGCAGGACTGTTTTGACTGCACTGATTGGACTGTCTTTGAAGCTGTATCTGATAATCTGGATGAGCTGACAGACACTGTG
The DNA here is from genome assembly GCA_025773925.1 of Cryptomyrus ogoouensis. Classification (NCBI taxonomy): domain Eukaryota; kingdom Metazoa; phylum Chordata; class Actinopteri; order Osteoglossiformes; family Mormyridae; genus Cryptomyrus; species Cryptomyrus ogoouensis. The sequence goes on from JAOYFF010000027.1 coordinate 7,243,540, forward strand.
ACATCATACATCAGTTTTTGTGAAGATGTGTGTGTGCTTCTGCACATACAACAACAATAAACCATGGTTCACTCCCAAACTGCAACATCTTCGCCAGGCCAAGGAGGATGCCTACAGAAGTGGTGACAGGGCCCTGTACAAGCAAGCCAGGAACACGCTGACAGGGAGATCAAAGTGGCAAAAAGAAGCTACTCTGAGAAGCTGAAAGAACGGTTCTCAGCCAATGACCCAGCATCAGTGTGGAGAGGCCTGCAAGACATCACCAGCTACAGACGACCCCCACCCCCTGCTGAAGCAAAGAAAGACGTGGCAGACGAGCTGAACAACTCCTACTACAGGTTTGAGACGGACAGATTCACACCCCTCACCCACCCCACCCCAGAGACAATAACCCCCATCACACCTCTCACCCCCCCCACCCTCCCCCCTGGAACTCAGAATACACGAAGCGGTTGTGAACCGGCTGTTCCAGAAACGGAAAACCAAGAAGACCCCGGGACCAGACGGTGTATCCCCCTTTTGCCTCAAAACCTGTGCTTGTCAGCTGGCTCCCATCTTCACCCGTATCTTCAATAGATCCCTGGAGCTGTGTGTAGTTCCCTCCTGCTTCAAATGCTCCACCATTATCCCGGTCCCCAAGAAACCCACCATCACAGGACTGAATGACTACAGACCTGTCACCTTGACGTCTGTGGTCATGAAATCCTTTGAACACCTGGTTTTAGCCCATCTGAAGGACATTACAGGACACCAGCTGGACCCCCTGCAGTTTGCCTACCGGGCAAACAGGTCGGTGGATGATGCAGTGAATATGGGGCTGCATTATATCCTGCAACATCTCGACCATCCAGGAACTGTTTGTGGACTTTAGTTTGGCTTTCAACACCATTGTGCCTAATCTCCTCTCCTCCAAACTCTCCCAGCTCAACTTGAGCAAATGTCAAACATGTGGTTGTCACGTCTACGTGACAACCACATGTTTGACATTTGCTCTAGTTAGTCGGTTAGTACTTGTCCTTGTGGAAGGCTACAGATACGTAAGGGCCGCTGACGTTCTCTGTCGCCCCCCTCTATCTGTTCCGATTAGGTAACCTTGCCTTGCCGGCGCCAGTCAGTTCTCGTTTCAGTTAACTGCATTTTTTAGAATGAACCCCCCCCCCCCTTTTCATCATGCCCTGCTTTAAGCTATATTCTCATTTTCCTCTATTCATTGTAGGTTCTTTATAATTCTATTGAATCCCACAGTGTCTACTGTTCAAGTTCCTGGATACCACCATTTCCCAGGACCTGAAGTGGGAGACCAACATCTCCTCCATCCTCAAAAAGGCCCAGCAGAGGATGTACTTCCTGAGACAACTGAGGAAGTACAGTCTTCCACAGAAGCTGCTGATCCAGTTCTACACTGCAGTGCATCACAATCTGGTATGGAGCAGCCACTAAACAGGACAGGAACAGACTGCAGTGGACTGTACGGACAGCAGAAAAGGTCATCGGTGCCCCCCTGCCCTCCATCCAGGACCTGTCTCTCTCAAGATCCAGGAAAAGGGCAGGGAAAATCATCACAGATCCCGCACACCCTGGACACAGTCTTCTTGACCTGCTGCCCTCTGGCAGACGATATAGAAGCCTGCAGACCAGGACCACCCGACACAGGAACAATTTCTTTACCCTCGCCATCTCCCTCCTAAACAGCTGAACTGTCACACTGCTAAACACCTACAGCATTGCAACTGCACTTTATGTACACTCTGTGGTATATATTTCTGTAATCTTTATATTTCCTGTATATAAGATTTAGATTGCTTATTATATTGTATTGTTCATTTATACACTTTATGTGTATATGTATGTGTATGTATGTATGTGTGTATATATATAAAGTATATATGTACACATGGATATATATATCCATAAATATATTTATATTTATAAATAGCATAAACATATTATATGTACAAATAACTTATATACATTTTTAAAATGTACCTTTATATTTATAAATATAAATCCATATTACATATTCATATTGTAGATTATACATTACTCATTGCTCAGTATATTGTTCATTGTGACTTTACATATTGTTGTTGTTTTTATACTGTTGCGCTTGAGAGACACCATCGACCGGAATCAAATTCCTTGTATGTGTTCGCTCACATACTTGGCCAATAAAGGCGATTCTGATTCTGATAATTGTCTGCTCTGTGATTACCCAAGTAGTTCTTCACAACAGAGACAAAACTCTTCCAGGCCGAAGCCTCACTGTCATTCATGCATTTGGTAAAATTGGATTGTTGATGCAGGCTGTTCTTGATGAAGTCATAATTTTTACATGTATTTATATACTTATTAAGACAGAACATTTTGAGTATAAACCAATACTGGGTTGACAAACTTATACTGTAGCCGACTTCTTTCCTCTGCAAAAAGACAGACCAATAGCTATTGCATTTGTGATGACACAAGTCGCATTGGGGGAATTATTTTCATGGATGTCCATTATCTCAAAAACTAGAACCAATTCAACAAAAGTAATGGGATTTTTAAATTCAGCACCTTCATCCATTCATACCCTAAATCCATTCAAAAAACCTTGGCACCTGAAAAAAAATTTTTTTTGTAGACCTGTGTTATTATTGGATGTGTCTGTCTGGTAGATATTGAGATTGTTTGACTAAAAAACGCTTTGCCTCTGTATGCGTGTGTGTGAACGCTGATGAGAAAGTTTTAAGGGAATTTTTGGCATTAAAAAGTCACATCTAAGCAAGAAATCAATCCCACCAACTGTGTGACTTTGCCACGCCAGCAGGAGGTTGTAAAAAGAGCAGTTCCTGTTGTGGAGAAGTGGTCAGCATTGCTTCAAGGCACAAACACACCAAATTTGACTGTACTTGGATCCTTTCTCTTCAGCATCCCTGTGACAAATACACATGTGGAAAAAGTGTTTTCCCTGATGACTGCAGCATGGACTGACCAGCGAAACGGGTGCTCTGTGGACCTTATCAAGAGTGAGATTCAAGTCAAGAACAACTTTGGACAAAAAGTATAAATTCACGAAGAAGAATTAAGGTAAGATGAATAGCCTATTCTTTGTGTAAAATTTAGTATAGCCTATATAGCCTAGTATATTTGTGATCATATTACTACACCAGTTTTTAATATTTGGTTGGTTTGTTGCTACTCCTGTGTTTCAGAAAAGTGCTATCCATGGTTCTGGGAAATGCTGGTGGCCTGCTACCATCTGGATATTGACACATATTTGCACTGAAATATGCCTATGCATACTGTAATATTTTGTTGAACTTATACAGGCCAGGCCTGATATTTTTGTGCCTTTTCTATTTTTATTTTAATGTGATCAAAAATAAGAACATACTTTTAGTTGTATAATGCCTGGTCCTCTGGACAGTTGTCTAATTTGGTCTTTTCTAATAAAGATAAGAGGTTGCAAAAGTGTTCTGACTTGTATAGGCTTATGCCTTTAACTGTAGCCTACTTTGGGCTACTTCTGGGTCAGGAAGTGTCTTAATCTTTTGACTGATGGTGTTGAAGGGCAATAATTAATGTTTCATAGTTAAATATATAGACATTATATCTTAAGCTTTAAGATTTTACGCCTGTCCCACATTGTCCCACTTAAACTTGGTACTTGTCCCACATTTTGTCTGTCTGTTTGGTGGTCACCCTACAAGAAACCCTGGTGAACAGCCTCTGCTAGGAGAAACGCTACTGCTAATATCATTATAAATACATTCGAATAATGTAGCAGAAATTATGCCACTCGGAATTTGGACTGCGCATGCGCAGAAATTGCGTCAGTCGTCCTGTTATTTGGTTGACGTTAATACTATGTTAATACTGTATAGGATTAAAGTATTCAGTTATGCCTTGAAAGTTAGTACATGAATATTTTATTCAATAAAAAATATAAAGTAGAAAAAAACGAGACGCCCTGGTAGCTTGTTGTCGCCTTTTGATGACGTTCATTATTTACCCTTATAGTTTATGCCGGGTAATCCTCTGCTGGTAAGGATTTTATTTAAACTCTTTCCCTCTTTATCTTTTTGCTTCTGATAGTAAGTTGCACGCTTAGACATAATAAAATGTTTAATTGGTATTCAGTGGGTGTAGATATAACATATAATTTAGAAGAAAAAATATTTCACGCTTAAAATTAGGTGAAAACCCCAGATAGTGAAAACGGTGACATAAGTTAAAATTTACTCGAGAATATTGTTAATTTTTTCCTTAACGATTTTCGAATATTTCTTACAGATCCTACCTTATATGGTCAAATGACTTACATTTTTATTTTAGTTTCGTATCTGATCCCGCTGGTGGTGGTGGTACACCCTTTTCTTCAGTCTATGATCTCCGAATGAAATGTGTAAGACGTCAGCGCGTGATCAAAGATGACGGAAGAAGCAGGTACTCTTTCCCGTGCTAGGACGGTGGTACAGCAGTGTCTACATGCTAGACTTCAGGTTAAGCCTGTGGAAGGGCAATCTGAAGCGGAGTGGGTAGAGGTATGATCATTAGTCAGTTGTATAAAATTATTAATTTTGGCTCATATTTAGGTGGCTATGAATGTATCACATGTAATTTGTTTCTCTTTCATGCGCACAGATTCAGAGGGGAATGGTGATTTTTATCTGCTTTTTCAAAGGAGCAGAAGAAGATATTATTCCCAAAATGGGTATGTTGTGCCATTTAGACTTACAGTAGCAATGCTCATTCTCATACACTAAGCTCTTGTTCTCTTTAATAATGATATACTCCTTAAATGACATACTCCTTTAAATAATGCTTAAAATAAATCGTTCCTGATTTAGGAGTACAGTGTTTGTGTGCATGCTTCCACAGGATTCATTTCTTGCAGTAATGTTGGGGGGAAGACAAATCAAGGTTGTGATCTTGTCTAGGTGTTATGATATTTAGTATATTCAGCCCATTGTCCACTTGTATTTTTTGAGGGAAGTGGTGCTGAGAATTTAAGTAAAAATCCACCCAATGAATCTTAGGCAGCTGAGGAAAAGGACATATTTCTAGACTGCATTTGAAAGAGCTTTCAAAAATGGGACAATCTTGTTGCACTACAGTGATGCATTTGGTTTTCAAATGCAGTGCTAGAAAGCTGTAGCCCCTGAAATGGAGTACAACTTTAGTTTTTGCTTAGGCAATGTTGATTGGACAGATTGATTACAGTCAGATGCTTTAGACATGCTTGGAAACCAGGCTTCTCTGCACAAGACAAGATAAACTATCAATAATATTAATGTTCATGACCTATAAGTTCACATGGTGTTGGACTGTTGGTGGTGTTGGTTTGAAGCATGCATTCATTCTGACACATGTAGGAGCATAGAAGCATTTTGTTGAAACCCAAAGAGACTGTTTATCATTTCATATATAATTATTTTTTCCCATGAAGTTATCATTGGGTTTTGAGTATGATAACTTATGTAATTCTTAACTCATGTGATAACTTAAGTTCAGTTATTTTACTAGTAGTTTGGTAGTTATCTTGCTAACTATGCTGTGTGTGTTCAAGCTTAGCTAGATGCTTTGAAGCAAGATGGCAGACATGCAGCTAATGTTGTTCACTTAATCTTTTGATGAAAGATGGCAGAATTTACATATACGTAGCTAACCTACTAAAATAAGAAAAAAAAGACCTTTTTTGGTTGTAAAGCCAACTATCCCCACCGTGATTCACCCATTTTAAAAATCACCACCCACCACTGGTTACTACTGAATACTGTAAAACTAATTTTAATAATATATTACAAGAAAAAAGACTGTTAGCAGAATTATAAGATGTGTATAATCAAAGTTGGGAAAATGCAATACATATATTCTTGGGTAATTTTTCATCAACATAGTATGTCTAGATTAGGGAATATTTACTTAGTTAAATAATGTTCAACCTCTGATTTTGGGGTGATCATTGGCATCCTGCCTTCAAGTCACTGCAAAGGTAGCCAAACTCAGTTGTCACAAAATTGCAATATAAAATGCATGTTTGCTAGCTGCATAAACCTACTTTTTCATACCTTTGTATATACTTTAAGAAATTGAAGAATTTCTTCATTGGCCTTCCAAAAGACAGCTAATCTTTAAATTAGACATCGTAAAAGATTTAACTTGCTCTGTGCCTCTCCACAGTGAACTCCCTGCTTAATGTTAAGCTGTGTGAGACAGACTCTGGGAAACATGTGTCTGTGGTGGAGTTGCCTGGAAGTGTACTCATTGTGCCCCAGGCCACACTGGGAGGCAAAGCCAAAGGCCGAAGCATGCAGTACCATGGAAACATTGGCAAAGACGATGGATTGCGGCTATACAACCAGTTTGTCTTGCAGTGTGAGAAAGGGATGGCAGCATCCAGCAAATGTACTGAAGCAGGTATTGTTGTAAAATATGGGACCTATGGAAACAGACAAGTACTGAGCCTAGATACCAATGGACCCTATACACATCTTATAGAATTTTAATCATAGGATATATTTCTTCTCATGTCTTCTCATACTTGCTTTTCACAAGCAATGGGGAATAATTATATATGTTAATGAACTCCAGATCATAAAATATAAATTTACTTTAAAATAGAAATATACTTTTTTTTTAAACAAAAATGGGCATTTTTGATTTTTTTTGTTAAATTATGTGTGTGATGTAAATAAATGTCAATCCTGTCATGTCCCTGTATAAAATAAAGAAATGTAAAGAGAGTGATTTAAATGTGTGATTAATTAACAGCATTTTTTTCCCATTCATTTGTACCCCCCTGATTGCGGATGGATGTTTTTCAAAATTTATTAGTAGCTTTGCATAGGGAACAAACCTGGGCTCATATTCACAAAGCATTTTATCTTATCACTAAGAGCACTCCTAAGTCACACTAATGGCTCAATTTTGACAATCTAATGCAAAGCGCAAAACACAACTAACATTTATGGGCATGTCCAAATCCATTTTGCTATTTCACCGGTGGAAAAAAACAGACTTTGCGCCAGCGCAAGGTGAATCAGGCGTGGGATGAGGTAGCTGCGAACATGTTCTCATTTTCTGGCATCACCAGATCATCTGCTCAGTGCAGAAAGTGGTATTATGTTGTCAGAAGATGGGGAAGCTCGCTGCTGAACAAGCAAGGTCGCTGGAAACGGGTATTTAATTATGCTTGTATTTTTTTTTTATTTTAATTTTGGGGTCTGCAGTTCGCAAAATATAATGAAAAATGCAATCTTTGTTCAAACAAAACACAATCTACAGTTTTTAATTGTCTGTTGGACATGAATGAGGACACATTAGAGGACTTTAGAAGGCATGATGCTGATCTCCATGTGCCAATGCCAACAAAGGAGTGTATGGCAGCATGGGCAAGGAGGGATCTGCTGGCATTTATGCTAGCACGTGGAGTTTTTGTCTTAAAGGTTTAAAATTGTCAGTTCTGTCACTGTCAGACTCTGTTACCAAGGTTATTTCCACTCATTGCCTAGTTTGTAACAGTTGACTTATTGTACTGTAAATAAGTCTTGTTTATCTGAATAAAAATAAGAAAAATAGGTAGCTTGTGTTGGCATGTTTGGCATCATTGATTTGTTAAAACTGAATATGATTTAAATGGCATACTTGAAATACTTTCTGAAATTTTTTTCTATTTTTCTTTTTGAAATGCAGAATGTATCTCAGAGTATATAATCACTCATGTGACTGTTCTGCCAGAACCAGGGCTTGAACTGATCATATACTGGTCACAGGTACAAAGACTTAATCTGCTGAGCCACTCACTGCCCCTACATGCAATAATCCTACAAACATAAATAGATGAACAAATATAGGACAGGACATGACATATATTTAAAAATCACAGACTAGGTGCTGTTTTCAAAAGATTTGAATTTGAATGATGATGTTTCAGGTTAAAAATCTCCAATGTATGAAAAAAAAGATAATTTGTCATACACTTCCTAACGAAACCTAAATGACAGGCTATTAGCCAACATAGAATGATGAACAAAATGGCATTTCAGTGGCTTCATAGCAATGAAGATGGATCCTTCATGGACACCAGCCCCAAACACAAAAGAAATCCCAACTGGCCACAAGACCTGCTGCTCCTTTCCCAGTTGGCGTTGGAAAGGAAGCACATAATCAAAGGCAATTTCAGACCTGTAGAATGTAGCTTCTATGGAATATTATTTAGCACTTCATAATACATAGAGAATGTAATCATTAGGACTCTTTTAAGAAGCTGATGTAAACTGTGTTGAGAGTGACCTTGTAATCTTTAGAGAATGCAGACTAATTACTGCTGTGCACAATGTAAAAAGCTTAGAAGTTTGGCTTAGAAGTTTCTGTATCTGTTAGCTATTTTGTTAACTTTGTTGTATGAATATGTACTTTATTAGTGCTGCAGCTAATCACTATGTTGAAGGACAAATATATTACCCTCTAGCCAGACAATGTGCAACAAGCAGAAACTGCCAAGGTTTGCTACTGAAGGAAGGGATTCTCCTGAGTTCACCAAAAGTTCACGGCTGGGTATTTAAAAAAACCGAATAGAGATGGTCACGCCACCATTATGTTCAGCTGAGGCACCAAACAGTAAAAGAGATGATTGACAAACTTATCATCTAGGGGTGTGAATCAAGGGAGAAAACAACGATGGTGAATGGTTGAGGGAATGATGATGCTTAAGTGACGAGATATTGTTACACAATAAGAAAATGTATAAAAATTGGTGTAAAACAGTATTGGACACACTTGAAAGTGTCTGGTCTTGGTTGTAACTTCATTGTTGCAATAAAGACTGAATCTGAAGATCTACACAAGAGGCTCCTGACTCCTAATTGGCGGGGAAGAAAAAAAACACAACATAATTTGCGTCATGAACAGGATCAGAGAAGAGTCCCAGGGAGGCAACCACCTGGTGGAGGAACCGGAGCACACTTGTCTGCACTGAAGGTGATGCCCTAAGGATAGGTAAGAAAGGGTTTTCATTATTGCATGAAAAGATAGGGAAATAGAACAGGGAAAATGAGATGGGGGTGTCTCGGGGGAGCCACCAGGCAGAACCTCCTGGTAAGGGTACTTAATTGTTGCAATAAAGACTGAATCTGAAGATCTACACAAGCGGATCCTGACTCCTGATTGGCGGGGAAGAAAAAAACCACAACACTACCATATAAATGCAGTTGACCCACTCGTGCTGAGGACTTCCAACAACTGGGAAAAGTGCTGGTATGCACTATAGTCACAGTCAAGAGCAGAAATTGTAGCCTTGAAACAAGCAATGTGGACAATACAAAAGAGATGATTGTGGACTTCAGGAAACAAAGCACTGAATATACTCCACTCTTCATTGACGATTCCATTGTCGAGAGGGTCAGTAGCACCAAGATTCCAAGATGGTCATGTTCTCAAGACATGCATTATGATGGATTCCATGGTCCATGTTCTCAAGACAGATGCATTATGATGGATTCCACAATGTCCATGTTCTCAAGACAGATGCCTCATGATGGTGACATGATTGACAAAATTCTTTCTCTATTTTATGTGCCAGTGTGGCTGAAGGCAAACGTTGAGGCTGATGCACCTGTCCTGGACTTGCTACTTTTCTCAGCGATGATGGAAGAAGAAGTGGCAAAAACTGTGCTGACCAGGCTAAGCAACCATCAATGGTACCTCACACAAGAGATTATACTGTTTACACTGTTTAGCAGGCATCTATTGGCAAAAAACAGAACGAAGCAGGATATTGCAGCCAAACTTCAGAGAACATCAGAACTCAGAAAGCCAGTGTTCCCAGATTTGACACAATGTAGAGTATAAGCTGAATTAATTGGACCAGAATCTTACGAACTGTTTCTTGCACTGAATGTCAGCAGCAGTTGGCTGAACTTATCTGTTGTTATTCTGATGATGATATCTGTACACACAAAAATGTTAGTTCACTCAGTGAAAGTTGTCAGTGATACAGCTGAGCACAGTCAAACTCATCACTGAGTTTGCCACACGTATTACTGACCCAGTCCAGCAAGCAGCCTTGCTGCAAGCTGTAGAACATTAGACATTATACAGTTGTATCCAGACTATCAAAAGAAAATGTTAAATGCTTTAAGTTGGCTGACGGTAGCCAAACACTGAAAACAATAGTTCCCGATTGTAATTACAGTTTGATTGAACACATCATTGTGCCTACATTTATATTCTTCTGTAACAGTATTGACAATTTTCTGTTTTAATAAAATTCAAAGTAATCAATCCATGTATTATTCAATCAGTTGTTCTTCCAAATAAAATCTATCAAATCAAAAAACAAAAGAACACTGTTTTTCAGTCTGTTTCCAAAACCAATGACTCGTTTTCCGATTTCTGATTTTGTGCTCAAATTCAAAATGGAAAAAACAGATAACAAGCGCTCACATTGTATTTTGGTTTTTGCATTTGACACAAGAACCGTGACCCTTGTGACTGCCTTTAGTAAAACGTGACTGTTGCGTTTCGTTGAAAATATGCCATGCTGTTTCAACTCAATGTTATTTAGTGTAACAGCACCACCTTGTGGGCCGTCTTATTATAGCATGTATGTTGGTAGATAGGAAGTGGATTGATGTATTAGAGTTAGTTGAGGACAGACGGTGATGGCTGCACTCGGTTCCATTTGAGTTATTTCTGTCTGTTAAAGCAACTTCTGTAAGTATTTGATTTCATTATCATTGTTACATGTTAAAGCTTACTTGTTAGTTGATGTAATTCATTTTAGTGCAGCATTTGAGAATGTCGATTGTGTTTATTTCCGTCGGCACAAGTACGTCGGTGCTACGTCGTTGATACGTTTTTTGAAGGTCGGTATTTAGTAGCATTTCAGTCGTTTGCACATTGGCACTACGTAGCGCCTCCGTAACAGCTCCGTCCAGGCGATGTAATCGCGACGTTTTCCGTCTCAACAGTGATGAAAACGTATGGAAGGCCAACGGGGCCAAAACGTCTTAAAACTTTATGCCTAAAGACGTCAAATATTAACGGCCAGAGATGCCAAATTTGCAAGCCTTTAGATGCAAAAAATCGACACACCTTCAGACGTCAAAAACAGGCGGCATTTTGCAACGTGTGCTGACGTCAACAAAGCGACCCTTTCAAAATAAAAGCACCACCAACTCCTGTCCACAAACATCCCTTAGTTGAATATTTCCCTCTTTTTTAATTATCCATTCATTATTCATTCATACATGCACACTGAACATTAAAAACATGGATATACTGCCTTTTTTGCATACAAAGTATCTGCTGTCTCAAGTACTTTTGTCCATTAGACAAACAATTGCACTTACTTGTAACTTCCATCCAGTGACTACATTCAACATATTTATTTAGCTATCCCAGCACTGCTGGTATTTAATGGTGTCTATATTGAAGTCTTATTATTTATGTATAAATGGCTTTTTACATACAAGTTGTTGAGACCTGCGCGAACAAACAAGCAGGGAGCGGAGAATCAGACTAAGGAAGCCATGAATACGGGTAAACAGGGTTTTATTAAAGCAGACAGGGAGTAGCACAGGATGAACGTTAATGACAGACCTGGGGAAAACGGACTGAGACGCAGACTAAATACACAGGACAAGGCGAAAATAACAGGCAACAGGTGATAACAATCGGGAATTAACGCGAGGTAATGAGAGGAGTGTGGCGAGGATCGTACGAGCAGGTCATGTCACAAGTCTCCAAACACAAAGACAGAGCATAAGATATTAGTTATTATTATTATTTTAATTCTTGTAATATTCAGCTGTTACTTTTTCTCATCATTCGTTGTCCCACAGACATTATTTTAAAGTGAGTCAACATTAAAATGTTGGAGCAAAAATTACTGCATTTACATGCTAAAATGATGGCAGCATATTGTGCCTCTGACTACCATTTCGGGCATCAGTGAAAATGGTCGATTGTGCAGAAAAATTGCAACGCAAAAATACATCATCCGTGCAATGTCTGATCAGCTCCCCCGATGGATAAATCCGTCACATTAGTGCTTCATTCATCGACATCGTTATCGGCATTTTGCGTTATTCTAGGCTCGTTTTCACTTGGCTTAGATTTGAAGGTGTAAAACCAACATAATAAACACAGAACCACCTTGTGCTCTAATCTGAATAATCGAAAAGAGGAAATACGACAACAATAGTTAACCTACATCACTGTCAAGTGATTTGCAGTCACACCTCAACGATCCACGCGTGTACTTATGTCATAGAAAAATTAACATAATATAAATATTTATTATTACAAAAGTGGACGTTTCATGTCGCAGCAATGAATATATAAATTATACTAATAAGCAGTGGAACGTACAGTATCGCTGTACGTGTTTAAACGTGCCATGACTAAGAGACAAAGCAAACCTTCGCCGCAGGTACGTATTTCTTTATCACTTTACGTTTTTGATTACGGATTCTTTGCGTGGTCGTGATGAGCCACAGACAACTGCTTAACGGAGGTGTGCGTGCCATTAAACTAGATAGAGAACTTGGTTCGGCGCGCAAAGGAAAATGACTCTTAGAAGCTTACTTTTGAACTGCAATCAGATATTTACGGAATGCACCCGGCTGGCATTGTCTGATAATGTACAAGCTAATGTAGACACAATACTGACGAAGTAACTCATTTTTTGCTACTTTAATATAACAGCAGTTATTATGATTTATACCCTTAGCGTGTCCTTGAATATCTCTATTTTGCTATACTAGAATGACTACAATAGAAAGCAGTGTACGTTGGGTAAGTGGGCAATTGATTGAAAATGAATTTGCTGATGAGATGATAAGAACAGATTCAAGAAGAGATTCAAACACTTACTCAGCAACAAGATTTGTAAAGTTTATGTTAAACATATATTTAAATTGTATATTAATATTACAGTTTCAATTGTCCCAAACCAGAAAAAATCACTACAGTCATTGATTGGTAAATCCAGAGTGGTGCAGCTAGTCTAGGCACGTAAACCCAAGTTTTTCTTAGGAGCCTGTTCCAACCTGGAAACTGTACATCAGAATCAGTTTTATTGTCAAAGTAATGTGACATTTACAAGGAATTTGACCTAACATTTTGTTCCAATACAATCAAGATAATAAATCTAAGGACTAGAAAGTACTAGTATAAAGTATTAATAAAAGGTTTACTACAATTAAAAAAATTAAAGGAACACTTTGGAAACACATCAGATCTCAATGGGGAAAAAAAGTCATGCTAGATATCTATACTGATATGGACTGGGTAACGTGTTAGGAACAAAAAGATGCCACATCGTTTGATGGAAATTAAAATGATCAACTTACAGAGGGCTGAATTCAAAGATCTGGCGTGAAAAAAAAATCTAAGTGAAAAAATGATGCAGCAGGCTAGTCTCCTCCCAGATCTCCTCCCAGATCTGGACCAGGGCACCACTGAGCTCCTGGACAGTCTGAGGTGCAACCTGGTGGCGTCGGATGGACCGAAACATAATGTCCCAGAGGTGTTCTATTGGATTTAAGTAATGCAAACGTGGGGGCCCGTCAATGGTATCAATTCCTTCATGTTCCAGGAACTGCCTGCATACTCTTGCCACATGAGGCTGGGCATTGTCGTGCACCAGGAGGAACGCAGGACCCACTGCACCAGCATAGGGTCTGACAATGGGTCCAAGGGTTTTATCCTGATACCTAATGGCAGTCAAGGTGCCGTTGTCTAGCCTGTAGGGGTCTGTGTGTCTCTCCATGGATATGCCTCCCCAGACCATCACTGACCCCCCACCAAACCGGTCATGCTGAACAAAGTCCTTTTCACTTCTGTCACATGTGCTCAGGGTGAACCTGCTGTCATCTGTGAAAGGCACAGGGTGCCAGTGACAGACCTGCCAATTCTGGTATTCTAATGCAAATGCCAATCGAGCTCCACGGTGCCGGGCAGTGAGCACAGGGCCCACTAGAGGATGTCGGGCCCTCAGGCCACTCTCATGAAGTCTGTTTCTGATTGTTTGGTCAGAGACATGCACACCAGTGGCCTGCTGGAGGTTATTTTGTAGGGCTCTGGAAGTGTTCATCCTGTTTCTCCTTGCACAAAGGAGCAGATACCAATCCTGCTGATGGGTTAAGGACCTTCTATGGCCCTGTCCA
>JAOYFF010000027.1:7257795-7268297 GCA_025773925.1 Cryptomyrus ogoouensis
GTTGCCCTTGTTGATTTACTTGGCGAGGTACCTCCATGTTCAAATGGTACTGGCCCTGGCCAGGCTCTATATATACACGTTTGGCAGCATTCACAACAATAGACAGCACCTGTCAGGTAACTAAACAAACTGTTTGGTTGGTCATCTGAGATGTGGGAAACTCCTCCTTTGTTAGTCAAGTTCTAATTTCACCTGACTGTCAATTACTGTCATGAATTTATCAAATTTTCCAAGAAATTCATATATGATGTTCATGGTATTATGTTCTTGACTAATTTTGACATTTGAACAGACTATTGTGCATATGATGACTTACACGATGAAATCATGCTGACATGTTTTGGAGAGAACAACCATTAGACTGAAAATCAGCTAATCAGTTTAGATCAGCAAGATCTATTTATTTGGAAAATGTGCCAAATGTGGGCTCATTGTGCTAACTGCAGGCTACTTGTACTTAACCATTTGCAAAGATGCACTGAGACACTTGAGACATGTACTAAGGCATTTGCAATTTGATGAAGTCAATGAGAAATGCCATTCTGTTGTGAACAATTGCAAGGTGTTATTTTGAGAATGTCATTTCTGTTTCAAGAAATGAGCCAAACCAATGGAGAAAAACTGTAATAAGCTATGCGCAGAGTTTCAGGTTAAATGCATGAATGAGAAGGAATACCAGTTCCTCAAAGAATACTGCACCATTTTGAAGCCTTTCACTGTAGCACTAGACATTTTACAGGGACACATGTTTCTATGGAACTCTTCAGCCCACGCTTGAAGTTCTAATGGCCAAGACTCTAGCTATGCAAACTGGCCTTTCACAGATGACCATAGGGCTGCCCAAAATCATTGTTGGTGCAATCAAAATGCGTTTTGCCACAACATTTAATTCAAAAGAGGCACTACTGGCCTGTTTCATTGCCGAAATTGAAGCTCTGCTGGGTAAAAGAGGAGACAAGAAAGGACCATGTTAAGTACCTCCTCACAACAGAGTGCCGCTCCCTTACATTAGAAGACTCTGTGACCCCAATGAACGATGCAACTCAACCCACTGAAGTCACCTCCCGTGAGGATGACTTTTTTTCGTTTGATAAACAGTTCAGTGCCGTAGCTGATGCACCAATGTCAGTGGAAACAGAGATAGCATCCTATTTCAGTGCTGGTCTAGTCATGGAAAGCCTGCACCAGTTTCCAAAAATTAAACAAATTGCATTACGCTATAATGCACCAACACCATCCAGTGCACCAGTTCAAAGACTCTTTAGTCTTGGGAGCCTTGTTCTCACCCCAAAATGCAACCGGCTTAGTGATGGGCGTATTCAGCTCCTTCTTCTGATGCACTACAACAGATATTTCAGTCAAGTGGGTATAATGGAATAGAGTAGCCCCAACCTTCCATATAAGTATTAGCCAAACTAATTTTTTGTTACCTCAGTGTTCAGCTGCATACTACCTAAACTTTACAATTGGCAGAGAACAGAACTTTTTCATTTCCATTTTTCTTTAAACTTTTTGAGTTTGGCTTATTGAGCATTGCTGTGAGATCTTATAGGCAGTTTTTTTCCTCTATGACTGACCTTTGAATTATCTGAGTTTGAAATGACTAAGCCATGTTTCTGTAAGGCCTCATAGGTCCAGCACTTTAATTTCAGTTTCGTATTCTTGAAAACATTTTTACCTGACTTTATTAAGGATCCTAATTTATTCTGTTTTGTTGTCTTTTTTAGAAGGCATATGCCTATGGGTCCTTATTTGGCCTGTGTTATCTTAGCTGTTACAGGCTATGTTCAGTCTATGTTCTTTTTTTTTTTCAAACTGAAATCACTGAGGCTGAGGAATAGTCATCCGTATTATACTGCACAATGAGAAATCATAGCTACACCCATCGTGCATTACGAATGACTTATGTTGTGAATCTCTTGAGTTCAAAGAGAATAAAGGAATGACAATCGTAAGGAAAAATGCTTTGAATTTTTTTTTTCTTGTCATTATAGTAAGCATTAATGTGGGATATAGTTTTGTTTAATGATGAACAAGCCTATACTTAATATTTATTCCACCTCTATTATGATGTTATTCAAATTCTGCTCATTTTGGCTGTTAATGTTTCTTGAATTGTCTTTTAAGCCCTTACTTTGCCAGTTATATTAATCATTGTTTGTAGCCTGGTTAGCATATAATCATTATGCTACAAAACATCACCTTCTACTGGGCATGTAATGATCTGCAATATTTTTTTTCTCATATTAGAATGTCAAGTTATATCTTCACAGTTATTTTGGTGAAAGTAACTGAAAAGTTACAGAAGTCATGTAACAATTACATTTCTGAGACAGTGATATTGTAAGGTAGCGGATTACATTTCAATACCAGTAACAAGTAATGTATAGTGTATTACGCTTTGCAAGTAACTTGCACAACACTGATTTTTGCACATTAAGCTCTTTTGCACATCTTCAATTTGCACAAATGCACAGTTAATATTTCTCGACATCTGCACATTACACTTCAAAGTATTTATTTACTATTTTTTCTATTATATTGTACCTTGGCATTTTGTGTGGACAGCAAAGGAAGAATTTCATTGCACAGAGAAATGCACTTTTCTACTGTACACCTGAATGCTCAAAGCAATCTGTCAGGTCCGGTGCTCAAATGGGTAGCGGGGAAGCAAATCCAAGAGACAGAATCCAAAGAACGGGGTTTTATTTGGGGTAAATGGGGAGCAGCATAAGACAAACGTCAATGACAGACCTGGGGAAACAGACTTGAACACGGACTAAATACAGTACATGACCTCAGAATAAACGCAAGACAGCTGATACGATGGGAATTGACACGGGGTTAACGAGGAGGGCGTGGCACAAACGAGGACTGGACGCGCAGGTCATGACAGAACCTCCCCCCCAAGGCACGCACTCCGGGTGTGCCCCAAAGGGAGCGGTGTACAGGACGAGACCGGGAACAAGACGAACCTGGAAAACAAGAAAAGACCGTTACCGGGGCACAGGGAACAGGACCGAAACACAAAACCGACACAAGGGCAGAAACCACGAAAAAACCTGACAAGCCGTAGAGAAGGAACCCGCAGGGGAACCTGCAGGCGGCAGCCAAGCAGGAGCCTGAGAGACCGCAGGAGAGCCTCGTCTCCTGCGCCTGTGTCCTCTCCCCTTTCGGGACACTGAGATACAGGAGTCCGGCTATGATCGCCCCTTCAGGGGCGGCAGCGGAAGGGTCCTCCTCTGGGAGGAGGCCTTCAGGGCCATGAGGGAGGTCCCTGCAGGGTCCCATTCGAGCTCCTCCCCATCCAATAAGGGAGGAAGAGCGATGGGCACAGAGTCGGGGACCTCCTCAGGGATCGGGCCTGGAGTCCAGGGAGCTGTTGCTGGGTCAGGAACAGAGGACACAGGCGGGAGCCGCCAGGGACGGATCAGGCGGCTCCAGGACTACCTGGGACAGAGCAGGGGTTAGCGCCTTGGCCGTGGGGCCTGCCCGTTTGGGGATCGCCAAGGCCCGTGGGGTAGCCACTCCCACAGGCCTGGTCCTCTTGATTGCCAGGCGTGTCCCAGCAAAAGGATGAGCTGCCCACGCTAGCGACCTGGACACGGCCGTCAGCGGGCAGGGTCCGGGCACAGGTGAGTGGCTGCCGAGTAGGGGCGAAGCCGATACCCCAGGCGAAGAAGGAGGCGTGGCCGGGACTGCGGGTGCTGTGGCAGGCGACGCCACAGGCGGAGGCGGCATCGAGGCATCAGGCCCTGTAGCAGGCGGAGGCGGTGCTGGGACCTCGGGCGTAGCCAATGACGGAGGCACAGCAGGCTGAGTCTGAGCAGGTGCCCTCGAGGCTGTAACTGCCGAGGGCAGCGGTGTTGCGGCTGGAACTGGTATATCAGGCAGGTCCGGAACATGAAGCTTGGACGGGACAGGAACATCAGGCACCAGGACCTGATGTGCCGCAGGAGCCTCGTGCGCAGCCGGAGGCGCAGCAGGGGCCTCGTGTGCAGCTGGAGGCGCAGCAGGGGCCCGGACAGGCGAGCTTGGCAGGACGAGCAGGACGGGCGAGTCGGGCAGGACAGGCAAGAAGGGCAAACCAGGCTACACAGGCAAGACCCATGCCGGCGACGGGTCGGGGACCTCAGCAGGCGCTGGCGACGGGTTGGGAACCTCAGCAGGTGACAGGTCGGGAACCTCAGCAGGCACCGCCGACGGATCGGGGACCTCTCCAGCCTGCGGGTCTGGAACAGACAGGTTAGGCGGGACTAGAACGGGCAGGCGGAAGTTGTGCAAAGGCGACGCAGCAGGCTGGTGGGTGTCGAGCACAGGCGACGGAGCAGGCTGGCGGGCTCTTGGCACAGGCGAGACAGCTACAGTAGGCGGAGCTGGGACAGCGGGCACTGTAGCAGGGACCTCGTGCGTAGCAGGAGGCGCTGCAGCAGGGGCCTTGTGCGTGGCTGCAGGAGGCGCAGCAGCAGGGACCTCGTGCGTGGCAGCAGGAGGCTTAGCCTGCAGAGATGCCCCTGAAGGCGACACAGCCATTGCTGGGACTGGGACCCAGCTGGGAGGTGACGCAGTGGCCGGGGCAAGGACCCCGCAGGAAGGCGGGTCTATCTCAGGGTCCTGAGGTGCTGCTGCTGTCCGGGCAGGCAGGTTGGTACCTTCAGCAGCCGGTGGGTTGGGCCAGACAGACAGAGCATGGACAGGCGGAACAGGTCGGACAGGCAGGCGGGCGGCGGGAGAGGCTGCAGCCAGAGCCGCCCCGGGCAAAGCAGGAGGCGAGGCCGGAGCCGGCCCGGGCTGAGCAGGAGGCGGCGCCGGGACCTTGGGCGCATGCGGGGCCGCAGCTGGGAGCTGCTGCACTGCCGACTCTGGGCCAGCAGGTGGTGCTGCTGGAACCGCTGACTCTGGGCCAGCAGGGGGCGCCGCGGTGGTAGGAGCCTCGCTGGGCGCTGTGGCAGCCGCCGGGACAGGTGACGCCGGCAGGACAGACAAGATGGGCATGTCAATAATTGCCTCCAGGGTTGGTGCCATGAAAGCAGGCGGTTCCCCTTTAAATGTTCTGGGTACGTGGGGAATCGCGTCCCTCACCACGCTGATCACTTTACGGACTAGACGTGCCTCCCGGAAGGGATAAGCTGCTAGCGGCGGCCACTCTGTAGTGGCTAAGCAGGCTTTACCTTTATGCAGGAGTGAAGTTGCGGTGATGTCCGAGGTGAGCCCTGCTGGTCTCTCTTTCGGGAGAGGCTCATCCCGTTGGAGGGCGAAGAGTGAGAGAGAGGCTGTCCCGAGACGGATTGACAATGCGTCCTTGGGACTCCTCTCCTGCTGCTGCTTTCTCCTCTTCTTCTTCCTCCTTCTCCAGTCAGCTGGGAGCGGTGAAGCGGGGCCCGTCTCAGTGAGGACGGAGGTCTAGTCTGTGGTCTCCCCATTTGGCAGGGCGATCCGCTGGACCTGCCGCTCGATTATACACTCCGTCAGCCGACGGAGGTTTTTGCGTACCTAGCCGATGGGGTATGCGTTTCCGGAAGCTGGTGCCTCGCTCAGGAGGGTCCCGCTCCGGTTGGCTAGCTCCCGTGTCTCGTGGCCCTCCCGAACTTCGGGCTGGGACAGCCAGTAAACCACCTCCTGTAGCAGACCGAGGCGCTGGTCCTCGATCTGCAGAGGTGCTTGTTCAAGGTCTGTCATTCTGTTGGTGCTCGAATGGGAGACAGAATCCAAAGAACGGGGTTTTATTTGGGGTAAACGGGGAGCAGCACAAGACAAACGTCAATGACGGACCTGGGGAAACAGACTTGAACGCGGACTAAATACAGGACATGACCTCAGAATAAATGCAAGACAGCTAATACGATGGGAATTGACACGGGGTTAACGAGGAGGGCGTAGCACACACAAGAACTGGACGCGCAGGTCATGACACAATCAACCAATCAGAACAGACACTTTAAACAGGACCAAGGTGGAATTAAGTAACAAAATCATAGAAGTAAGATACTGAAACAAGGAAACAAGAATCTAACACTAGGAAAATAACAAAGGCAGGTATAGCAAAACCAATGGCACAAAGCAAAAAAATCAAAACAGAATGCAAACCACAAAACACAGGAAGTAGAAAAAAATTATACAAATGAAACACTAGGGAACAAAATCTACAAAATACAAAAACAGAGGGGGGTGGATTTTAACCTACAACTGATTAGAACTGGTTTAGAAGTACATGCCCAGCCTATAGAGCCATGCAGCAGTCTGGGGAACTGGGGAAACACACCTGGACAACTGGGAGGACAGGATGGCCAGTGACATCTGCTGGCCAAACGGGGAGGAGACACGAAAGGCCGGGACAGATGGGTGCAGTGGAAGTACGTTTTCTCCTCCATAATCAGATCGAACTCAAAAAGGTAGTCTGTATAGGCATGTAGCTTTGACAAAATGAGTGGATAAAAAATTTATTAGAATTTCAAAGCAATTATCATTTTATCCCATAGAACAGCGGTGGCCAATATTATCCGCAAAGGGCTGGTGTGTATGCAGGTTTTTGGGGTAACCTTTAGGTCAGCTGTTCAAACCCAGATGTGAGGACTCCTCAGCCAATCAGTCCTATAATTAGTAATATAATTAGGGAGCTGCAGCGAAAACCCGCACACACAGCGGCCCTTTCCGGATAAGACTGGCCACCCCTGCCATAGATTAAAAACTTTGAAGAAAAAAACAACAGCAGTTACATTCATTTTCTTACAGTCCTTTTTCAAAACACTTAACATTTGGGGTCAATAAGGTTGTTAATCTTATAAAGTGCATATTTCCATCAATATACCACAAACTGTTTGGGTATGACATATGATAGACCCTTCTTGCAACTGTTCTACTCCAACTCCTTGCAGCAGCAGTAAGATTTATTCTTGTCATTTTCTCACAGACCCTGCCTCTTGTAATATGCAGACCATCCACCCAGAGCAGTGCTCTCATCATCTAAAATTAGTTTTTGAAACATAAAAATAATCAAAGTTTGAAATGCATATACATTTTGAGTGAAGTAATATGGAACACTTTCAAACAACAGTTTGGATAGCGGTCCTATGACCATCTCAAGTTCAAGTTCATCGTCATCTATGGCAGACAGCCTGTTTCATATTGGTATATCCAGCAACTTTGTCCTCTTGTATAGAAATGACGACAAGCAGCCTAATATTTTACACATTTTTTTTCCACTGTGGTACCTTGTTTGTGGAGAAATTCAGAAAGGAGGGCAGAGTCACATCATTCTCTCCCCCATGGCTAATAAGAAACTCTTGACGGTAAAAAATGTAAAAGGCTCTTGTTGGATCACCTTTGATAGGATTTACCCAAGACATTTTCTTTTCCCACTGCTTATTATAGCTTATAGCGTTTCTTTTTAGCTGGCCCTTCATCCATCTTTATTTATTATTCTTAACGTAATAGCACATGCACGTATGTGCATGAACGTCCATGGCTACTCCCTAAACACATATGTGTAGTGAATCTGACCCAAGATCAGCCCACAAATATTTTTCTAAATGTTGTCATGGATTCTCTGACACTGCAACCACCTAGACAGATGAGTGTAACACCCTCTAGTGGTGTATTCTGTCATTGCACCTGCACCCAGAATTCCGAGTTTGAAATATGAGACAATGGCTGTCCTGTATGGGACAAATAAATTTCAGTCAAAATATGGGATGCCCCAGTTAACACGTAACAATTGGAAACTCTAGGTGTGAGTGATGTGACGTGGTGTGGTGAGGGAAGTGCAGCCCCTGTCCAAAAATTTTGTGTCATTTGACCGCTGGCGGGTGCTGCAACAAGCAAAACTGCATTTTCCCTAATGCCACTGGACTTTTTGGCTTTATGAAAGTAGCTGTTATATCCAGTGATATCTTAAAACATCATGTCAACCAAATTTATGTGGTGGCCATTTTGGATTTAATCAAAACCTTACAAAGTTTTCAGTGGTCACGAAGCTCATGTCTTCACCACAGATGATTTTAAGAGAAAACCTCATGAAAGTTATCAGATAGATCAGATAGATTTTTTTTTTATTTTCAAAACCATTTGTCCATTACAACCTATTAAATTCAGCAACTGTGAAACAGGCAGTGAACTCATATTTTCTCCAGTCTTTGGTCAAATGACATGACATTTGCTGTGAGTGCATACAGCCATATCATGACAAAATGGCATGAAGTTTCCATGGCAACTATGCCCTGGAAGTCCACTTGGTTATTTCATTGCTGCTATATGTATTTCCAGCCATCCAGATTATGTAACCAATTCAGGCTCATAGAGGGGTCTGGAGCTTACAGGTGCAAGGCAGGGAACAACCCAGGATGGAGTGCCAATCCATCTTAGGACACACACATATATACACACGCACATTTTGTTTACTCCAATTAGCCTCAGCAGGTCTTTGGACTGTGTGGAGGGGAGACTAGAGGTCCTGGAGAAGACCCCATAACAACACGGTGAGAACTTGCAAACTCCACACACATGGAACCCTGGCAGAGACTTGAACCCTAATCTCAGAGGTGTAAGGCAGCAGTGCCACCCCCTATATTTATTTATTAATATTTATTATTGTGTTTGCTTTTATATATATTTTTTTCAACCAGTCATACAGCATTATATATAACTTTTTGAAAATGCAAAAATAACCACAGAGAACACTACTATATTCCAGAGAATGACTGAAATTAAATTACATTTCAAACAGAGTTCAGATTTTTAAATCTTACTGGATTACTGCTTTAAATCAATACTTTCTCAACATACTTGAATACTTTATATATTATGATACATATCACTATTAGTATTCATTGATTTCAATTGTCGGTGTGATTATATATTATAGTTTTCCTAAAATCGAAAAAAATAAATCATCAGTCATAATCACTGACATCGATCAGGATATACTCGAAGAGCTCAAGTATAACAATATATTGTCTGCATACAGAAAGTATTGTATGTTTTGTTGATCCTAATTTTATTCTGTTTATATCAGCATCTTCCCTGATAGATGTTGCAAGTGGTTCTATGGCTCAGGCAAATAGAAGATGGGAGATCAGACACCCTTGTCTTGACCCACAGCTGAGTGGAAACGTAGAGGACATTGCGTAGGAAATAATCAAACCCCTAATAAAAACTTTAACTTTTATAATCAAGTTGGGTGAAATATAAGGAGAGCTGTTCTGGTATCTATCTGTCTATCTATGGTTGTTTTTGACTTGTGCAGTGCTTTGTGACTTTTGTTTGTGAAAAGCGCTTTATAAATAAAGTTTACTTACTACTTACTGTCATCAGAAAACAGTGACTTGTTTATTCAAATACTTTATAAATTCTGGATTCTGAGTAAGGGATGAAGTGAAGTGCCACACTTTGGTATTTTGTATTATGTTTTTAATCTGCATAGGAAGCAGTGTCTTTTAGTGGTGCCACGTGAAAGGATAGACACCGGACTGGTAAACTTGATTACAATGAGACAAGTCACACATAGCTGAGCTTTTAATAAAGATTTTTTGGAGAGGTGGGGAAACTGTGTGGGGATCTAGAGATTGCACAGGGCGGGGGGTGTGGGAGGAGTAGGAACTGGAGGGGTGGGGCCATCTCGGGAATACATCTACTTTCGGTTGAATTATACCTGTTTTTTAATTTAAATTGAAGATGATTTTTATTTTTAAAAAACATTAAGTGTTGAATATTTGAGACAATGTATATTTCAGTACCTCTCAAAAACCACATAATATGGCCTGGAAGCAGCCCAAAGTTGGCAGGACAAGGCCCCTGACAATAGAATAGAATAGTGATACATTATTAATCCCCGTGGGGAAATTCTCTGTTCATTTTGTCCCATCTAGCTCTCCATGAGACAGACAAATACACATGCATGTGAAAGCAAGCTTGGGGTCACAGCGAAGGGGCAGTCACTTAGCAGCACTCGGGGAGCTGGGAGTTAAGGGCCTTGTTCAAGGGCCCTTGGATATGTGACTGTTCTGCCGAGGCTGGACAATGAACCTTCTACTCCACACCATTATCCTACCACCAAGACCTCATTTCAGCTTCACTATGTTTAGTTTCCATCCTTGGAAGGCTAACTTGTCTATTTTGTCCTTGGGTTCTATGAGGCAGAACAAGCCTCCCTCTCTCTGGACTTTTTTTTAAAACTAAATTTGGACCTAGAATAGTGAATACATTATAAAGAGTACTGTGCTTTATTATGACAGCTGAGATCTATTATGCTTACTGTAAAGGAGAGTTTTATGTTTATAGGGGCCAATGCTTGAATTTTAGCACTGGTATTGTTCTGGAATGATAATCTGCTTTTTATTAACTACTGAATCATT
The DNA here is from genome assembly GCA_025773925.1 of Cryptomyrus ogoouensis. Classification (NCBI taxonomy): domain Eukaryota; kingdom Metazoa; phylum Chordata; class Actinopteri; order Osteoglossiformes; family Mormyridae; genus Cryptomyrus; species Cryptomyrus ogoouensis. The sequence continues at coordinate 7,268,145 of JAOYFF010000027.1, forward strand.
CCTACTGACTGGATATAATTTTAGGACATTTCTTTGGTCAGCACATATACAGAAAAAATCAGATGGAAACAAGGCATATAGTAGGATACCTGATGTGTACTGAGAAGTTGATATTTGCCTGGCCCAGAGAGGTTTAAGGCATTAAAATGGGCA
>JAOYFF010000027.1:7342916-7361411 GCA_025773925.1 Cryptomyrus ogoouensis
GGTTCTTCTTAAGTGTTCTCAAGAAGAAGAGGCGCTGGTGAGCCTTCTTGACCAGGCTAGAGGTGTTGGTGGTCCAGAATAGGTCCTCCGAAATGTGGGTCCCCAGGAACTTGACGGATGAGAGAGGCTCAACAGCCATCCCGTTGATGTAAATGGTTTCATGTGAACCTCTTCTTCCCTTCCTGAAGTCCACAATGAGCTCCTTGGTCTTAGTGATGTTAAGGAGCAGATTATTGTCCTTGGCCAGGTGCTTGATCTCCTCCCTGTAGGCAGTCTCGTTGTTGTTGCTGATGAGACCGATCACCGTAGTATCGGTAGTATCGTAGTATACATATTAATTAAATAATTAGAAATGCTTTGTAATCTAGCTAGTTCATGTTTCATGATAAAAAAAATGTTTCCACTCATGCTAACTTACAGTCATGGCTAAAATTATCGGCACCTGTGGAATTTTTCCAGAAAATGCACAATTTCTCCCAGAAAATTGTTGCAATTATAAACTCATAAATGTTACATGCCCATCATTATCTGTGTACTCACTGTCTGTTATAAATGATACTTTTAACCAGTAGAGATGTGGGCTAGTTCTCAGGTGAAGCCACTTAAGCACCACCTGAGAACCAGCTTCCAGTGAGCACCAGCACGGCACTAGTGGAAAAGATGTAATAGTTTCCATTTATATATTTGCATATCAGGTGTTTGTTTATTTTTTTTAATGAAATTTCCTTTTATTTTAGACTGCACAGTTTTACATTACTGTTCTGTCCTGTATTATATTGCCACACAATCACACAACAAAATCCAAAATATTGTCAAAGCAACAAAGCACATTTATAGTTACCTTTGCTGTTAGAGTTTTACCCTCTTCCCGTCCCAGTACTTTTTCACCATTAAAATACAGGAGAATAAATTTGGAATGGAGACATACAATATTTTATCAGACATTTATGCATATATAGGTTATTACCAAGTACAGTATTCAGTTCTGACAAAAACTTTTACCTCGGAAATGGAATGTCATACAAAAAATTTCAATGCAGATTTATTCTGGAGACTGCTCGATAGTCCTAAATATTGCCTGGTAATCACTCAAGTTGACAAATGATACTTAAGTGTTAAACGGGTTAAAATTTTAGCTCTCTAGGTGTGTTATAAGGGTATCATAGACATAATGAAACTGTAACTAAATTCATTTAATACAAGTTAGAGGTTAGTGGTTATTGTTAGCGTCTGCTAATTTTTTTTAGTGGTTTATTGGTTTAGCGTTACACCTGTTTAACGACCGCCCGGACTTACAACCAGCTCTCCGACCAGTCGGTATTGTGCGCTGTATTAGAATTAAGATGCTCGTTTCCACTCACATTCATTAATATTTCAAATGCCTACAGTTAGATTCAGGTGCACTGCAGACATTTAGTTTGGTTTGCTCTTTATTGTTGAAGTAAGAGGTATTACCATGGTGTGATCCAAAGAGCTCTCTGAGGCCTTCAGAAAGAAGATTGTATGTGCATATGAGTCTGGGAAGGGATATAAAAATATCTTAAGGGAATTTGGAAAATAATTTACAAGTGGAGAATATTTAACACAACTGCAAATTTGGCCAGGTCAGGCCATCCTAGCAAGTTAAGCCCAACAGCAGAGCACCAGATGCTGAAAGAAGTCTCTAACAATAGTAAAATGTCATCACGGGACTTTTGGAACAACATGCTTTGAAACTGGATTATTTGGACACTAACAGAGGACATGCTTGGTGTAAACCAAACACAACTTTTGAGCAAAAGAACCTCATACCAACTCTGAAACATAGGGGTGGAAATGTCATGGTTTGGGGCTGCTTTGCTGAAGCAGGACCTGGCCAGCTCACCGTCATAGAATCCACTATGAATTCTTCATCGTATCGGAGGGTTAATTTCTTTTGTTAAATAAGTGAATTTTCTTGTTTTTGCATAGGTGATGCAATTACATCACTTTTATCTACAGATATAATTTGAAAGATTATTTAATATTTATAGGATGATATTTCTTAAGAAAAAAAAAATTGTCTTAATTTTTTCACATGATTGTGTATTGTCTGCTTGGGGAAAAATACAAGTAGATAACTATCTGTGGGCCCTACAGATTATTAGTGTATCTGTTACAGTCTTCACTATTATTTCACAGAAAGGTATGGTCATAGTGCAAAAAAGAAATCAATAAAATATTAATATTTAAAAATAAATATTAAAAATGAGATTTTCAAACATGGACATTAAAGCATACACAAAGGAATACAAGTGGAAAGATTCAGTAAATTGTCATCATATAAATTAAATGTGCAATAAATTAATAAGTATACCTTCAGACCTACAAATCACAAGGACTAGGAGCAATCAGGTAAATACATATTAATTAACTTTTACATTTCAGGTAATCCATCCAGTACTTCCAGAAATTGTACTGGTTGGTGAGTGTGTGAGGAGTGTGGGCGGAGCAGGTGACAGGACTGTCCAGGGATCACAATGCTGTCTTTTCTGACAGCACCAAATCTAGTTATCCATCATTTTAAAATTAAAGACTAATTGGACAGTATATGGCTTTGATATTGCTCTGCTGTTTCTTTCAGCACCCAGATTCTGGATCAGTTCTCGGAGTCCCTCAAACAGCTGAAGGCATCTCGTCAGCAGAATGCACACATTCACATGGTATCTGCTCTGTGCTGTGGCCTGAAGGTAACCTGCCTGCCTCTTGCTGCCTTTCTCTTATTCCCCCCTTCTCTGCTTACCCTTCATATTTACAACTTGTAAATTATGTTTCGAATGCCTATCATTTTGCGGCTTGTACTTTTGGTTCTACTAAAGAGAGGTTTTTAAGGAGCCCTTATGGGCATACCTGTCAAGTTTTGGATTTGAAAATAAGGGAAATTTTCCGGCACCCACCGCGAGCCATCCCACCACCCCAACCAAGCTCCAGTATCCCTTACATTTTAAGACAGGTGTACAAGGAATCTAAAATAACCACTTGTCATTTACATTTTATTTTCATTACACATTTTCTTTTAATTTCTCTTGTTCACTCCTGTGGCACTCTGGCATTCCCTATTGACCTATTATACAGATTTGTTGCAGACTTTGTATCCTTGTTGAAGTCGTCACAGAAGGTGAATGTAACGTTGTTTTTCGCACACAGCATTGCCATTTTAACCTCCGCATTTATGACATGGTTAATGTTGTAAATGACCTGCAGACTACTGCAGTTGGCAGTTCTCGCAAGGTTACTGGAAGTTCAGTTTGGAGAGGCAGAGGAATTTTTTTTCAATGATATTATAATATGGGAGATTTACGGGAAAATACTAATACGGGAGGACGGCGGGAAAGAGGGGTAAAATACGGTAGTTTCCCGGCCAAAATGCTTATGGGCCAGTTCCATGATTGTCTCAGCTTCAGTCTTTGCCCCTATTTTCTGCTTGGTAATGAACCTTCATAGCTTGTGTTACAAACATTAAACAGATTTGTACTCCTTGGACTTTGGGGAATACATATGGTTTTACAGTGCCTATAAAAAGTATTCCCCCTTTTGGATGTTTATCCTTTTATAGCTTTTATAAATCAATCATGATCTACTTTGGCCTTTTTGACAAAAAAAATTACAAAAACCCCTGTACTGTCAAAGTGAAAACTGATTTCTACAAAATGACAATTAAATAAAAATATGTAACATAAAATAACTGATTGCCCCCTTCAAGACAGTATTTAGTAGATGCACCTTTGACTGCAATCACAGCACGGAGTCTGTGTGGATAGGTCTCAATCAAGCTTGCACATCTGGACACTGCAATTTTACGCCATTCTTCCTTGCAAAACTGTTCAAGCTCTATCAAGTTGGGTGGGGATCGGGTGTGAACAGCTCTTTTCAAGTCCAGCCATAAATTCTCTATCAGATTGAGGTCTGGACTTTGACTCGGCCACTCCAGAACATCTACCTTGTTGTCTTCAAACCATTTCTGTGTAGCTTTAGCTGTATGCTTCGGGTCATTATCTTGTTGGAAAATAAATCTTCTCCCAGGCCGTAGTTCTCTTGCAGATGGAATCAAATTGTGCTCCAGGATTTCCCTATATTTTGCTGCATTCATTTTACCATCTACCTTTACCAGCCTTCCAGGGCCTGCTGCCAAGAAGCATCCCCACAGCATGATGCTGCCACCACCATGCTTCACAGTAGGGATGGTGTGTTTGTGGTGATGTGCAGTGTTTGATGTCCGCCAAACATAGCTTCTTGTCTGATGACCAAAAAGCTCCATTTTGGTCTCATCAGACCAAAGAACTTTCTTCCACTTGACCATGGGGTCTCCAACATGCCTTTTGGCAAACTCTAGTCGAGACTTAATATGAGTTTTCTTTAACAGTGCCTTTCTTATTGCCACTCTCCCAAAAAGCTTTGACTGGTGAAAAACCCGGGCAACAGTTGTTGTATGCAGAGTCTCTCCCATCTCAGTTGCTGAAGCTTATAACTCCTTCAGAGCAGTCATAGGTGTCCTGGTGGCCTCTCTCACTAGTCTCCTTCATGCACGGTCACTCAGTTTGTGAGGACGGCCTGATCTAGGCAGATTTACACATGTGCCATATTCCTTCCATTTCTTGATGATGGATTTAACTGAACTCCAGGGGATGTTCAGTGCCTTTGAAATTTTTTTGTGTCCAGCTCCTGACTTATACTTTTCAGTAACATTTTCTCTGATTTGCTTGGAGTGTTCTTTTGTCTTCATAGTGTAATGGTAGCCAGGAATACTGATTAACCAGTGAATGGGCCTTCCAGACACAGGTGTCTTTATACTACAATCACTTGAGACACAGTCACTACACTCAGGTGATCTCCATTCCACTAATTGTGAGAATACTAGCACCAATTGGCTGGACCTCCGTTGAATTAGGTCAGTCACTTTAAAGGGGGTGCAATCACTTATTTTATTAAACAGATTTTTATTTAATTGTCATTATTTTGTAGAAATCAGTTTTCACTTTGAGATTAAAGGGTTTTTTTTGTCATTTTTTTGTCAAAAAAGCCAAATTATGCTGATCATGATTGATTTATAAAAGCAATAAAAGGGTAAAACATCGAAGGGGGTGAATACTTTTTATAGGCACTGTAGCACCGGTCCACCCAAAATGCTTTGGTATGTAAGAAAATAATTTAAAAACTTTTACATTTCCAGGTATTCCATCCAGTCATTCTAGCAATTGTATTTCACTTTCACATTTTCAGGTTATTCATTGAATAGATCTCAAAATTGTACAAGTGGGCATGGGGCAAATGCGGCTTAGAGGCCTGGACCAAATGACAGGGCTGTCTGGTTAATTGCATACTGCACCAAATCTCATTATAACCTGATTTTATCTGCCCTGTGTCATACAGAGATGCATGATGCCTAGTCTGCATCTCTAGCTTTTTGTGCGTCTTTTAACTGAAGTCAGCCTGATTGTAATGAGTCTATATTTATTACTGACTCTAAAGACTGGGTCTTTCGTTTTCAATAGCACTGGTAAGCTGCTGCAGAAAAGGACCGGAAGCAAATTTTTTTCTGCTGCAAATTTAGGCTGTAGACAGTTGGGAATGAAGACATTTTTTTCTGGGTGTGCTGGGAAATCTGTCTCCCTCTTCCCATCTGCAGTGTCTGGGCTCTGGGCAGAGAGGGTTGCTACCAGAGGATACCCGCAAACCGGCCCTGAGACTCCTACTGGGGGCACTAGAGAGTGGCAGTGAGCCTCTGCGCTGTGCAGCTGCCGAGGGACTGGCCAGGCTGGTGCAGACTGCCGATGATGCCGCCTTCACTGTGTCTATAACGCAGATCAACTTCGACAAGTGAGTACTGTAGGCAAGCAGGTAGGGCACGCAGACAGGGAGGCAGACAGACAGGCAGACAGGGCGTCAGGCAGAGCTGTGGGCTGCTCGCATTTGTTACTTGAGGCTTTATTAATTAGTCTTGTGTAGTGTGTGTTGCCTTGATCAGCGATTCAGCTGATTCTGCTGGGAATTTCAAGAGATATAAGGACATATAAGAGCATACACTGACAGTATGAGCTGAAATAATTGGTTGCCTCAGATTTCTTATCTTGGAATAAAACTCTGAGGAAGCTGCTGATTTGGTGAGGCTGTACACTAAAGCCTTTCTTTCCGGGCTCTAGACTGAAGTTGGTGAGGGATGCGGCGTCACGTTCGGGCCACACGTTGGCGTTAGGCTCCCTGTACCGCTACATAGGTGGAGTCAGCTCCCCCCAGCACCTTAGTGCCTGTGTGGGGATCCTCTTTACACTCTCTCAGGACAGCACCGCACCTGAGGTTCAGGTAAAACCCTTTACTATTCAATTAATTCTTTTGTAATCTGTATAGCGATCAGTATTGTTGTGTACCCTGTATACATTTTTCTATGATACAAAATTCAGGAGTTTGGAAGATCTATGAAACCTTGGTGGTAACTGGTCATCGGTTTGTTCAATGTTGCTTAATTTGGGATGTGTTTGTTGAAATACATGGTTCTTATGCAGTGATCTGCTGCCATTTTGTCTCGGGCAGGTGTGGGCTCTGCATTCCCTCTCCTTACTCATTGACTGTGCTGGCACAATGAGCCATGCCCACGTGGAGCCCACATTCAGCCTGGTGCTGCGGCTGCTGCTGACAGTGCCCTCTGCCCAGGTGGAGGTCCTGCAAAGCCTGGGCCGCTGTCTCAATGCTCTCATCACCACTCTGGGGCCTGACCTGCAAGGTACATCCCTGTCAGTGATCACCAGAGCCCAGCCCAGGAGCAGCCCTGCTCAGCGGTGCTTAATACACCCATGTTCAAACAATAACAATGATAAACAAAGCCCAACAGCCAGTGTTATGTATGAAAGCTTATACAGTAGTGTGCAAATATTGAAAGCACTTTATCAGGGCAGGAAGTGCATATTTGCTCAGGAAAAAGAAACACAGTTAAACATTTGAATATATGCAAATTGTCAGTAACATGATAAAAACAGGAAGATGAACATCACTTCAGTTCCTAAGCCTCTGCTTAGGGGCACCCCAGCAAGTCTATGTATTCGTTTACATTTCTCTCCACCGGCTCAATTAATGAATTTAGTTAAGTTAAACAATAAGTTACACAACTATTTAATGTTATGTGCCAGCACATTTTGACAGGCATAATATATTAGTTTTACACCAACATGAAGTTTGTTTAAACATAATTTTCTTTGACTGCCTTGTAGATCTTTTCCACTAGTGTTGTGCCAGTGCTGACAGGGAGCTAGTTCTCAGGTGGTGGCATGGTTTCCACTGGTTAAAAACGACATTTATAACGGATGGCGAGTATGCGCACAATTATGGGCACGCAGCATTTTCACTTGTAAGGCTGGATGTAAAGTGTACCTTAAATCACATGTTGAAACTAAGTGGGTTTTAAACTAGCTCGCACTCATTGTCTGTTGCACCACTGCTACTAAAGTTATGTTGTACTTAGTCGCTACTAAAAATATTGTTGCACAGAATGAGATGTTTGTCATGGACAACCAGTCAGTATCATTGTCTGGAACCAACTCTCTGTTCCACGTGCTTTGCTTGTGAATAGCACAGATTTTCAAGTATTGTATTCACATTTGCCATCTACCCTCAGTAACGTCCTCCTACAGGGGCTGCTTAGTTGTTTGGGATAAAAAAAAATGTTTCTCGAGTTTAGGTTATACATAGCAACTGATTTGTTTTCTCTGCATTTGTGAGAAGTATTTCAACCATGGTTGTCATGGAAAACTGTAAAGTGCCACCATCAGTAGTGCGATGGAAAAAATGTGTTCGCTAAGTAGCTTGCTTCGTATGTTTTAGGACTGCAACACATTACAAAACTCATGGTTCGGCTGGTATCGCAGTATTTGAATCAGGAATCTGATTATTTTTCGGATCAACAAAAAAAGGGGACAAATATAATGTTGTTTTCCATTTATTACATAAAGAACTTAAAGCAAGAAACTTTTTAGATGCCTGGTTCACGTGAACACACAACTGCTTTGTTTGTATGTTTTCATTGGAGCGCTGCATTTTACGTAACTCCATTGAGGACATCCATATTTATCTTATGTTGAGATCACAACTTATTTTTCTAATGATCTCAGCATAGCCAAGGTTGTTTTGCCGACATCACAAAGTAATATTTATCTCGAGAAAACAAAATTGCAATTAGACAGCTTGCCAACTAATGTTAACTGCTCAGACTGAGGTTGACATATCCAGCTGGCAACCTTTTTTATCTTAAATCAGATAGCAAGTTATTAAATTGATCTCTGAGAATGTTATCCTGTTCTACTGCATGTTAAAAACAAAAGAGGTTGTTCTGTCTGTGCAATTTTTCCCACTTTTAAACTTTTTTTTTTTTTTTTTACGATAGATCTTACATCTGTTAATCAGGAAGTATAAACATTATAACCTACATTGAAACCTACATTGTAACTGTTAAGTTGAAATTATTTGCATGGTCCAACTGATTTTTTTTTACTTGAACGTAGGGGCAGTTTACGTCCACTGTAGGCTTCAACAGTACTTACGTTTAGCTGGAGCAACCTAGTTCATAAATTACCATTAGACAAAACATTCTTTTTTGAAAAGCATTAACTATCTACATTACAAAGCATTACAAATTGATTTTTATAGTTTATTTTCTGAATTTTTGCTGTTATACAGAAGACAGCTGTCACCTGTTGTTTGGGCATATCCACGAACATGTCATTGGTGGGACACAATAGTTCCTGCATTCACTCTAATGCAGTTTATCAAAATTTTCCTTTCATCACAACCATTTGACTACACACACTATATTACCAAAAGCTTTGGGACATTTGCCTTTACACACACATGAACTTTAATGATATCCCATTCTTAATACATAGGCATTAATATGGAGTTAGCCCACAATTTGCAGGTGTAACAGATCCAACTCTTCTTGGAAAGCTGTACACATGGTTTTGCAGTGTGTTTATGAATTTTTTTACCATTCTTCCATGAGAGCATTTGTGAGGTCAGGCACTGATGTTGGACAAGAAGGCCGTCAAGTTCCTCCACATCAGACTCGTTCATTCATGTTCTTATGGACCTTGCTTTGTGCACTGATGTACAGTCATGAAGGGAACTGTTCCCACAGTTGAGAGCATGAAATTGTCCAAAATGGCTTTGAATGCTGCAGCATTAAGAGTTCCTTTCACTGGAACTAAGGGGTCAAGCCCAGCCCCTGAAAAACAACCCCACACCATAATCCCCCCCTCCACCAAACTTTACACTTGGCACTTTGCAGTCAGGCAAGTACTGTTCTCCTGACAACCAGCAAACCCAGATTCGTCCATCAGATTTCCAGACAGAGAAGCATGGTTCATCTCTCCAGAGAACACGTGTTCACTGCTCTAGAGTCCAGTGGCGGGGTGCTTTACATCACTTCATCTGACGCTTTGCATTGCACTTGGTGTTGTAAGGCTTGGATGCAGCTGCTCTGCCATGGAAACTCATTCCATGAATTTCTCTACACACTGTTCTTGAGCTAATCTGAAGGCTACTTAAAGTTTGGAGGTCTGTAGCTATTGACTCTGCACACTGTGCGCCTCAGCATGCTTTGTCCCCTTTGTGATTTTACATGGCCTAACACTTTGTAGATGAGTTGCTGTTGTTCCCAATTGCTTCCACTTTGTTATATACCACTAACAGCTGACCGTGGAATATTTACCTCTTGAGGAAATTTCACAAATGTACTTATTGCACGGGTGGAATTCTATCATTGTACTGCGCTTGAATTCGTGAGCTCCTGAGAGGGACCCATGCAGATGTTTGTAGGAGCTGTCTAGGTGCTTGATTTTAAACACCTGTGGCTATGGAAGTGATTGGAACACCTGAATTCAGTGATTTGGAGGGGTGTCCCAATACGTTTGGCCATATAGTGTATGTTACATTCTTGGACATACATTTAGGAGAGCTAATACCAATTTTTTTATTGGTTTTACCCAGGAGCACCCTAAGGGCGGGAACAGTAGGACGATTCTAAGGGCTTCTGAATGACAGGGGCTCTAAAAAATTTGGAACATTGGAATATATATGGTTTTTTATGACTTGTCTGTTACCACTTTGCCTGTTCAGTTTTTCAAACTTTTCAGAGGCATTGCATGGGTGACAGATTGGAATTTTGAGACACATCGCCCAAAATTGTAGCAGTGCTACTTAGTGGCAGCAAAGGAAAGGGAAAGTAGATGACATGACCTTGTAAATGTGATTAGTCAAAAAGGATTTGATGGCTCTTATTACTGCGCTGCACAGAAATAAAATATATATGAAGACTTACACCTGATTTCTTTTTTTAGACAAATAATAACAAACATTATAATTGTAAAATCATGTAGTGTTTGTTATTAATTTATATTAAAGCTGTTAAGGGATGTTAGGATGTTAAGGTGTACTTGCATGCTGCTTATGAATGTTCTATGAAAGCATTGTGAATGCATTATGAAGTTGCACTGAATGATCTATGAATGCATTATGAAGGTGCACTTAATGTAAAGCATTACCTTATTTTCTTTAGACTACAGTATTTTCGTTTGGTAAAATTTATAGTGAGCAGGCCCAAGGTGACATTTTGTTCAGGGTTGCAGAATTTCTACCTGCACTCCTGTGTGTACTCTTAAGTAAACATGTTGCAGTGGCACTCTGGAGGCAGGCCTGCCAGACGAAGGAGGGCATTCGTTTTCTTTCCCGTGCCTCTTTATCTATATTAAACTTCAAGAGATGACCAAATTGCTGACCAAAAGCATTTGTCTCCTCAGTTGTCCCCTCAGTTGTCCCCTTATTTAATGTCCATGGTCATGTTTTCATCAAATGCAACTCTGCTGAAGTTTACAGCACTTTGTAACCCCTCCCTGCACACCCATGGAGCTGGGAGAGAGCTGGGCACGGCACCAATTAATTGACAGTGGAAAAGCAAGGGATCAAATCCAAATTAGGCAACAGGACTAATGTTTTTGCACAGTACTGTGTATAACATGTAATGTTTAGTTATAGACATTGTATTAGTCATGTTCAATTTGTATTAAAATAATGAATGAATCAGAATTGTTGATGTTGTATTTCCTCTCTAAGATCAGGTATCAGGTTAATAATGCAATATACACAGCTAGATTTCAGATATGTCCTGACTGATGCTGTCTTCCACCCCACTAGCTGAAAGTCCCTTCCGAAGCTTGTGCCTTATGGGCTGCGCTGTTATGCAGGACAGCTCCGACTGCCTGCTGCAGGCCCAGGCAATCTCTTGTCTGCAGCAGCTGCACATGTTCGCCCCGCGCTACGTCGACCTCAGCAGCCTGGTGCCCTGCCTCTGTGTGAGTATAGCAATATACACATTACACTCATGAAACACATTACACGTATTACATACATTACATGCATTATCACGTTGACCTCACCAGCCTGGTGCCCTGCCTCTGTGTGAGTAGATAACACGGCAATATACACATCATCCAAAGAAACAGGATGGCGGCGCGGTTGTAGTGGCCTCTCTGGGTCCAACACGTTGGTGCAAAAGTGTGGTTTCACTCGACTTTCGTACCAAATATTTGCTCATGTATCAGAACAACTGGTGCACATCTATCACTGCCAGACCCTGCTAAAACAAAGATACCAACAACAAAATTACCTCGAGGATGGACTACTGCACAAGTTACCCAACCTTGGCTTGCTACAGGGACCGGGCGCTCAGACCGTGGCATCTCCTGATGTTGCTGGCCAGAGGAGGGGACATCGCAAGCGGTGCATGAAGAAGTGGAAGTGCAGAAAGCAGGCAGGGATCCTATTCTACACTAAAAGCCAATGCTAGCCAGCCAGCTATCCCATCCAACATGCTTGCTAATGTTCGCTTGCTTAACAATAAACATGACTACATACAACTCCAATGGACTACCCAGCTTGATTCCAGAGACTGTCATGTTTTTGTTTTTATGGAGATATTGCTCATTGATGGCGTTCCGGACAATGCAATATAGCCAACTGGTTTGCTAACGTCTCATTCCGATAGAGATGCAGCTCTGTCCAGTAAGACCCAAGTAGGGGGCCCCAGTGTCTACATCAACACGGAATGCTATGCTAGTCTGTAGTTACTGCTCACCATCGCTGCAGTTTGTGGCATAGACGCAGACCATTTTATTTACCTCACAAATTCACCACCGTGTTCATAGTCGCAGTATACATCCCATCCAACGCTAACGCCAACAATGTGCTGGCCGAACTTTATGGAGCCATCAGCGAGCTCCAAAACACACACCCAGATAGACTGTTAATTGTTGTCGGGGATTTCAACCATGAAAATCTAAAGTCACATCTCACTAAATTTCACCAGTATTTGGATTTTGCTATGATGGGGGCGAACGTGCTGGACTGTGCTTATACAAACATCACTGAAGCGTCCCACATCCTGCTTTGACCCCTTACTTCACCTTGGCTACTCAGACCCACATCTCTGTTGTGCTGATCCCAGCATAGAGATTGCTTGTCATTCATGCAAAACCCATTCTGAAGCAGAAGAAAACTTGGCCCCCAGGAGCCATCTCTGTACTTTTGAGCACACTGACTGGGACATGTTTAGGGAAGCTGCAACCTATGGAGGCTCTACCAACTTGGAGGAGTACACAGTGTCAGTGGCTACATCTGCAAGTGCATTGGCGACGTTACTGTCTCCAAGACTATCGTCACACACCCCAACCAGTGACCAAGGATGACTACAGAGGTGCACACACTGCTAAGAACCCGACACACTGCCTTCAGGTCAAGTCTGAGAACAGCAAGGGCCAGCCTGTCCTGGGCCATCAGAGAATCCACAGCCACTTCCAAGACACTAGGGACATAAGATGCATGTGGTAGGGCACCCTGGTCATCACCAACTACAGAACTTCTCCACTTGCCTCTGACAAGTAGGCCTCCTTTCCAGATGCACTGAATCACTTCTATGCATGGTTTGGAGCACAGAATGACACAGCCAGGAAGACCACCCCACCCCCTCAACGACCAGATGTTCTGCCTGACCACGGCTGATATGAGGAGAACTCTGCTCAGAGTCAACCCACAAAAGGCCACTGGTCCAAACGACATTCCTGGTCATGTGCTCAGTGGATGTGCATGCCAGCTGGCAGATTTCCGCACAGACATCTCTCTCAGCACTACTGTTATTCCAATGTGTTTCGAAGCCACAACCATCATTCCTGTGCAAAAGAAGTATTCAGTGTCCTTCCTCAGTGACTATTGTCCTGTCATACCCATCATCGTGAAGTTCTTTGAGAGGCTCATCATAAGGTACATAAAATCACAGCTGTCCACTTCACTTGGACCCTCTACAGTTTGTGTATTCCGACTACTCATTGTTCATGCTGTTGACCCGTGGCTATGCAGCTAAGCACAGCTCAAACCACATCATTAATATCACTGATGACACAACTGTGGGGGTCTGATCAGTTGAGGTGGTGTATAGAGAGGGCCTTCACTACCAATATAGGAAACAGTTTCTTCCCTCAGGCCTTCAGACTTCTGAATCATAAACTGTACACTCACTCTGCCTCTCTCTCTCTCTCTCTCTCTCTCTCACACACACACACACACATACACACACACACACTGTATATACCCTTTATGAATTATTTCCTGCAAATTCTCTGTATTGTTTGGACAGTTATTTATTTATTATTATCTACCTCAATCTTGCATTTTTTGCACGCTTCTGCTGCTAGAAGACAGCATCTGTCATAATACTGTATTAATTCAAACTAGTACTGTTACTGCTTTTGTCAACTGCACTTTGTGTCTTGTCCTGTAGTATTGTTCTTGTGTTTATTTTGCACTCTGTCTCTTTGCTCTCCCTGCACTCTGTATAGTTCTGTCCTGCCTGCACTTGTGTAGTCTTTTGTTGTTTCTGTTTTTGTTCTTTGTGTTGCAGCTTAGTTCTGGAGGAACAATGTTTCATTTCACCGTGTACTGTGTATGTGGCGTGTATGGTTCAAATGACAATAAACCTGTTTGACTTGATTATACACATTACACACATCATACACATTACCACGTCAACCTCCCCAACCTGGAGTCCTGCCTCTGTATGAGTAGAGAGCCCAGCAATACACACATTTCATACAATGCATTAATTTACCATTTGTTGATTGGATTTTTTGCATGTGAAAACCATTATTTTCATTCATGGTGATTATTTAGTATTTATTACCAGTAATTTGGCAGCATCTGTATCTTTCGCTAGTTCTGCATTATATATTGTCATGTTCTTTTCTGTCTGAACTGAAAGTTCATTACTGTTGGAACTAACAGTCATGTTATTGTGTTTAGTGCTGCAAGAAAATCTATACTTTGCTATAATAATAATAATAATAATAATAATAATCGATACTTTATTGATCCCCATGGGGAAATTGTCTTTACACCTTTGTTCTTTTTTTGTAGAGTAAGTTGTCCGCAAAGGGCAGCCACCCATAGCAGCACCCAGGGACATACACAGGAGATGTGTGTGTTTGTGAGGGCATAAGTAGTAAAAATAAAATCATCTGACAGGAAGATCCAGTCAGCAAAAATAAAATGCACTGGCAGGAGAGCAGGAAACCTCAGGGTTTACAGGGACATTGCCGCTGAAGCGTAGTAAGCATAATTTCTCCACGTGCTGGAAGAGGTGACTGAGTCTTTGTCAGGCCTAACCCTAAGGGATTTGAGTGTGAATATCCATCAGTCAATGTGTGAATTTCTAACACATTTATATTAAATAAATCCCTCATTTTTAATTAATCTTTTTGTAAGCCTTGTTTAGTTAAAGTAGCTTTGGGTCGTAGACATGTTTCAAACTCACATCCCATCTGTATCAGTGATGACTTAGTCACATGGGGCACACAGTCGCAGGCACATGACAGCAGTGTTTGTTTGGGACGAAGCATTTGTGAGCTTGTCCATTTCCTGTGCAGTTTTGAGGAGGTGAGTAGCTGGCATGGAACAATCTGAAGACAACGTAACCTGCAATGTTTGAAGTTAATATTTTTTATTTTTATATAATATTTTATATTTAAATATTTTATATTTTTTATTTTAAAATATGTTAATGTTTTGCTATTAAGCCCTTTGAATGTGTGGGGGGGGGCACTTTAATAAATAAAATATATAATAACTGACTTTTTATTACATATCCCAACCCAGATAAAACCTTTGGAAGATGCAGCACCAGGCATTTCACGTGGCTTTAAATCATTCCATATATATATTAAAGAAAATTTCTATAAAATTTTACAAGTTAAATATGTACTTACTCCTAAATGTCGTGTTTGATATTTTTCCACAGGAGTGTTTTGTAACACAGGCAATTTCAGATAATAATTCAAGTAAAATATATTTAACTTTCACCTAATCATCAGAAAAAGAATACATTAAGTTTTGAGCTATAGTTTATACATTTATATATATATATTTATTTATTTTTTAAAAAGACCCTTAGACATAAAAAAAGAAATAGCAGAAACAGGTTATTTAAGATAAGTGCCATATATCGCTACATATATTACTTGAATTGCCTTCACTGGAATAAACATGACTGCAAATCTGAGTGGTGGATTCCTGGTTATCTACAAATGAAGGTGACTGGGGGCCTTTTCTTTTCGTTGGGTGTAATCTGTAAATGTACTAATGTTGATGCAGTTGTGAGCCCTCCGCCTCAGTGATGGACCTGTGTTCTGCTCTCTCATGCAGGACATCTTGTTGGATTATTCTGTGTTGGTAGGTTCTTCCCCAGATTTGCAGATGTACAATGTACACATTGTTCTCTTGCATATGTTGTGCACTCAGCTCTAATTTGACATGATTTATTTATTCCTGCTTCTTATGTTCCTCACCCCAGTCATCCTGATTTTAATTTTGTTTCATCTACTAACCCTAAGCAGACACAGCATGGGATATTTGTTTTGCAGCTTTTCACACCTTTGGTCATGACAGCAGTTTGTTGCAATGTTAAAGTTTGTTGATGTATGCTCTTCATTGGTCCATTTATTTAAATTAAATTTTGATAGTTTTTCTTCTTTACTTGACAGGTTTCACACACCTGTTGCAATGTGTAAGCAGTATATGTTGCCAGAACAAGCAAATAAATACTAGATTTTTCCCCTTCATATTAATAAACAGTTCATAATGCAATTATCATGTATTACTGTAAGTTAAGAAATCACTTTTTACTGCTATAGCTTACTGCTATGCTTTGTTTATGGGTCTCTTTTGTAAATATTAAAGATGGAGCATTACTACAGCCCCCAAATTGAGAAGTGTGGCTGGTGCATTTGGTTAACCAAGCTTTAACAGTATCTCTGTCTGCACACTCCTGTCACACTGAATGTGCTTCTCATACATGATTAACCATTGTTAGCCCCTGGCGGATTGTGCATTTATACATATTATTTGTTTTGCTTATTGTTTGTGTTGTGTGTACAAACTGCTTGGACTGATTGCTTATGATGGTTTGTTGGCGTTAAAGGCTGAATATCGGTATCTGCTCGTTCTCATTTAAAAAAAAGTTTTTTTTCTGCAAGAATAAGAAATTTCTTGTCTTATTTTAGCTCATATATTTGCAATCTTTCTGCCTTTCACTGAAATTGGCTAAAAACAATCCTCTGAAACAAGGAAAGCTGTACATGGCTGTTTTTTTCGGCAAAACTTGTTCATTGTAGAGGCCTTTTCTGTAGTTTCCATAACTGCAAGTTGAATATTTTATTTTCTAAAAAGCATGTATTTGCATTCAGAGAATATCGTAATGGCAGTTTTCTGTGTGGGTGGGTTTTGAATTACTTTTAAGGTGTATTTTATATGAAGTACAACAGAGAAGTGCTGCTGTGTCTGCAGGCAAACCTTTGCAGTTCCTACCTCACCCTCCGGAGGGCAGTGGTGGCCTGCCTCAGGCAGCTGGCCCAACGGGAGGCTGTGGAGGTGTCTGAGCATGCAGTGGCCCTGGTCAAGGATCTCCCACGCAGGGATAACAGTTTGCTGGGTGAGCAACACAACTACAAGTCATAGTGGTTGCTTTTGGTTTTACTCTAAAGCCATTGTATTAATTGAAATCTTTAAGGCCAAAAAACAATCACTGCAGTAGCTCAAATTCTAATTTTCTTACTGTATGGTCTTTTTAATCTGCAGATATCACTATAAAGGAGATCGGCCTGGAGGGGGCACTGTTTAGCCTGTTGGACCGGGAGTCAGATCCACAACTGTGCCAGGATCTCCGAGAGACACTGAATCACATGTTGGGTTCCATGGCCGTGGCAAAGCTGTCCCATTGGCTCAAGCTGTGCAAGGATGTCTTGTCAGCCTCTGCTGGTGGGTGCAATATAGTCACAGGAGTGATGTGTCATGCTTTACTTACTGTGAGGCACTGCGACACCTGATCCAATTGTGCAGCTCACAGTGTACAGTCCATTTTCAAAGTTGAACTTGAACTGTTAAACAATTGAGCTTAGGCTCATATTGAGCTTAGGCTTTTCCTGCCATGGTTTCCCTGTGCTCCTGCATCTGGTCTAAGTATCTGTATTGGCATCTCAACTCTGTCGTGCATGGGACATGCACTAAACAGTCAAACAGCCTGGGGGAAAAGCTCTACATGCAGAATCACTGCTGTTTTAGCAGAGACTGCCACAGCAGCCGCTGTGGAGACACACCAAGAAGAGAAGGGAGGGGACCGTGCTGACGATGACTCCATCTATACCTGCACGGCAGAGTCTTGCAGCCCTTTCAGCCACCCACGCTGGTCCACACGCGTCTTCGCCACCAAGTGTGTGTGCCGCATCATCGCGCAGTGTGAGAGCGGCGACCGTGCCCATTTCAACATGGCCCTGGCTCAGGAGCGCCGCCTGCAGGAATCTGCCGGTAAGCACAGTCGCACCACACGGCAGAGCCTGTTCTGATTCCCAGTGCTGGCCAAAACCCGAGCCTTTCCTCGCTGACACTCACACTGACACTGACACTCACACTAAGTGCATGTCCTCTCTTGCTGCTTTATATTAGTTCACAAAGAAATCTTCCCAAAGCAGATTTTCAGGGCGTTATATTTGCTATATGGCATGTACTGTTAAGGTTTTCCTTATCCCCTTTTTTGAATACCAAATGTCACACTACACTTATGGTGGACGAAATGACAGTATTTTATCCTAACCCCTTGCAACTGTGTCCACAATATGCATTTCAAAGTTATTGTGAGAATTATGATACAGCACTACATTTACATTAAGTTTTATTTAGCAGACGGTTTTGTCCAAATCAACGTACAGGTGAGGCAAATAGCACATTACAAACATACCTGCTGTAAGGAATAAGTATGGCAAAGCTGAGCTTCCAATGACTGTACAGTTACACGTGCATTACTTAACACTATAATTATAACGAGAGAACAAACCGACATGCTGTAACAACACCCCGCCACGCCCCCCCCCCCCCCCCCCCCCCCCCCCCCCCCCGCTG
>JAOYFF010000027.1:7369811-7381224 GCA_025773925.1 Cryptomyrus ogoouensis
TACATTTATTTTCTTACTTTACAAATTACTGTTTTGATAAATGTGCTTAGATGTGTTTAGTACAGTATATGCTCTTTTTGTTTTATCCGGTTCATTTTGTGTTTAAATGCTAAAAAAAAAACATATTTAAGTATAATTTTTTGGGGCTGGCAACCAATTCATTGGTTTTCCATTATTTCTTATGGGGAATCTTGAACTTTTTAGGATTCGATCCGTAGTTCTGAACGGATTAAGTTCGAGTTCCGAGGTACCACTGTGCATCTCAAAAGAAGACATTCAGGTTTTACATACTTACCCAGTAATGCAAGAGTAGCCATAGATATGTGCCATTTAGCCTCTCAAAGTAGCCTAGCCCATCATTGTCATCAGTTTGCTTAATTTACTTTCTATGACTCTGTCCCAAAATATTAATAATTGCTGCTAAAACAAAAGTTAGTCCTGTCATCATCTTAAATAATACGATAAATATTAATCCCGTTATATTACTTATTTTTTGTGAACAGGTTCTGTGTTTTGAGTAGGGCTGAAGGATATTTGATTTTTATGTGACATTTAAGAATTGAAAATGAACTATGTAGCCAAATAGAACTTATCTGCCAACAAAGTCTGTCAAATAAGTTGGTGGTATTGCTGTTAGTTGTGCCAAAAGACGCAAAGCAGTGTCGACAAATCACTTGCTTCTGCTCATTATTATCTCTGTGAAATACAAAATATTCCATACAGTGGAAGACAAACGTCATTTTGTGACCAGTTCTTGTTCCATTTTCTCTTCTTCACTAATCTTTAATTTCTCACAAATGTGCCACATGGTCTGTGCCCGAGTCAAACAGCAAAGACAAGAACGATTATGATTGTCTCAGAAAGCTCAAGCAGAGCTCATTTTTTAAAAACATATACTGGATAATTTTGAAAAGGATCTGTCATTAGAATTTCAAAGCTTTCTACATTTTCTTTTCTTTGACTGACCAAAAATGTTTTAGTACAACATATTAATGATTTGAACCCTGCAGACTATTGTAGTCCTTGTGACGTGACAACTGCATGTCCATGAAAAGTGTGTATGGTGTGCAATTAACATTGCACACCATACAAACCTGTTAGGGTGGCACAATGGTGCATCGGGTAGCCCTGACGCTACCCATCACCGCTTTGTGTGTATGGAGTTTGCCACTGGCTGTGTCCAAATTCAGATGCTGTGTCCTTCAAAGGCTACATTTGAAGTCCAAATGTGTCACAGCAGTGTGACAAAGCTGTCCCATTTCAAAGGCTTCTTCAAATCCGATCTAGATCCTTCGCAACCCAGCATATCCCAAGATTCATTGTGCAAAGTGGGTATATCCCAGTTAGGTGGTAGAAGCGGCACTTTGTGAGTCAAGAGGTGAATCTCAATACTAAGAACGCAAAGACTGTACTTGTGGTCTTGGCAAGACTGGTCTTGCTAACTTGCCTTCAAAGAACAAACTTGGGGTGCAATGTATCATGGGATTGGTCTCATTCAGTGAGGATGCAACTGATGTATCTTTGATATTTGGGGTAGAGCAAGACCAACATCAGGGGATTTTTACTGTCCTCTGAACTTGTGTTCTTAGTATTGGAACTGTTCTTCGGCAATGGAAGATGACATAAAACAGATTCACAAGAACACAAGTACAGTCAAGTATGCAGACATAAAGAGACAGTAAATAGAAGTATAAAAATGCAAAATATACACGCATGTAACAGTACACATGTATAATATATATTATTATACCGATATTACATTTTTAAAGTATATGATTATTATGTGTTATAAATGAACAGCTTGGCAAATGATTCTCCCTTTGAGTCTACAAATTTATGCTGAGAACAACAGCAATATCTACTAATGTTTTTGTTTTGTGAGGGGCCTGTTTTGAAAGCCTATTTATTTATTAAAATGTGTATGTAAATGTAACATAGGAAAAATAGTGCCAGTACTCCCCTTATTCACGTTGGTGTGTTTATCAGCCGGTATCAACAAATCATTAAGTATTACATTCTGAATCATATATGTATAAGTCCAATTACCACCTTGAATGTGCAATATTAAAATAGGATCTCTGAAAGATGTAAGACTTCCTTGCTCCGACATAATGACAGAGCATGAACCTGGTTGTTCTCTCATCGACTGGTCAGTGATCATCATCTTCATCTTCTTCCAAATCAAACAGTCAATCATGGGATTCAAAATTACCAATCACCGCAGTGGAGAAATCAGCCACTGTTCCCAGCTTCAAAGTCTCAAAATTCAACCTACTGTATCGAACGAGCAAGTGTTATGCAGACGCGAGCATGTAGTGAGGATGGCTTTTTTGCTCGCGAGCACATACACAAGCAAAATTTTTATGTGCGTGAGTTTTGAGACTAATTAAACACCATTACAGCCCCAGAATTCAGACACAGCTTGCATGTTCATCCTGTATGGGTGTGACATTGTGGCAGTCTCTGGTTTCCACTGTCCAGAAATATGCAACTTAAATGCCTTAAATTGACCATGTTGTGTGACCCGGCAATGGTTGGTTGCTTCCTGCCTTGAGCCAAACGCAATGTATTATATTATGTTATATTATATTATAAATTAGAATCAGAAAAACTTAATTGATTTTGGAGGAAAATTGCTTAAGTTACACTTGCACAAATAGACAGAGACACAAGTACAGACAATGAACATTAACGATTACTCGATGAATTATCAGATTAATTGGTAGATTATTTGATTATTGTTATAATCGATAGTGACAGCCCTAATTTTAATACATGGACATACACAAAGAAATACAGGTAACCACCTAATCGATGGAGAAAGATGTAATAAGTGGAATGTGCAATAAAACAATAGCTATAGTTTCAGAGTTACATGTAACACTTAGGACTTTTGGGTAAAAGCACATCTTTTGGCTTTCATATTTCCAGTTGATCTGTCCAGTACTTTTGATCTGTCCAATACTGTGGGGGGAGTAGGGATTATATGGGAGGAGCAAGTGATGGGGCTGTCCAGGGAATACAATACTGTCGTTTCAACAGCCCCCCTTTATAGTTAAATTAAATTAAATTAAATTTAAAAATCATCTAATCTTTTGCAAAGACAAGCAGACTGACTGGCAGTGGGGTTTTATTATGTATATTTTTTGCACTGATATTTTCCGTATTGTGAGAATGTAAGGATCAGACCATTTGCAGACATTAGTTCATAAGGTGGCCGATTCATTTATTAATTAAAACTCACCAAGTATTTTGGTGAGAGCAGCAGACTAACTGGGCCAAGCAACATCAGTAGTAGGGCAAATAGGTCACATGAAAAATCCACTGCAGAGAAAGCCTTTATTTATGCATAGGTGTAATACTCTCCAGTCGACATCAGGGATGAACATGATTAGTCATTAACATCACCCTTCAGTCCTTGGGTGTAGGTTATTTTTCAAAATCGTTAAGGACCAAATCAGTCCCGAATCCCCCACACCTCTAAACACACACGGTACTCACACACTATTGGTAGGGACATGTCTCTACCATCCATACCTAAATCTACGCCCTTGCATGAATCAGAGTGAGTAAGCAGACGTACAGAGCTAACAATCAATGAAAACGGGCAGTGGCAGGATAGTAAAAGATTGATATGTGAGACTCCAGTTCAGCGCAAATCACACCCTGCAGCCAACTAAAGCGCAAACCATGCCCGGTAATTATGTAAACCATGCCCCGCAGCTTTGGCAAAACCTCAAGATTGATTTCATTGGTTAACAGTAATAGAGCGCTGATCTGAACTGTAGCGGAATTGATCATCTTTGTTGCGAGGGAATGCCGTGATTCCACCCAACAAAGGTTACTCTGGCCAAGAATAACTCGATTTAATTAACAGCAAATACTAATTTGGCTCAAATATTCTCAGATACTAAAGATAGGGGCTAACCCATTATTAAATTTGGGATTTGTTGATCACTCCAGACTAGGTAGCCTTAAGCTGAATGGCTTATATCATCACTCCCAGAGCAAACGTCTTCTTCTCAAGGATGTTGTTGGTTCAAAGATGTGAGATCATACAGAGAAAAAATACTAATAAAACCAACATTGTTTTATTCAGTGAACCAATTATAATTGTGACAATTCTGAAGTCAGTTTACCTTGATCATCAATGGCATAGGAATGTTTGATATTGGAGGGGACACAACATGGCCTCCTCTCGTTTGTAAATTTCTTATGTTCTTATGTAGGAGACACTTCCAATATTGTAAAAAGTCACATCTATCTCAAACCCTGCTGCTAACCACACTTTTAACGTTTGCGCTACAGTTTGTATCCGCATGTGTTGTGTGACCAGTCACCAGTTTCACGTCGTTAGCCAGTGAATACAATCTTAAGGCTTCATCAGCGTTGCAGGACGAGGTTTATCAGAGTTGTCAGGTGTGGTTTGTGCTTAAGTCGGCTGCGGGGCGTGATTTGTGCTGAACTGGTTTGGGGAAAAAAATAACGCATATGTAATAAAAGCTGTACTGTTCTTGGTAGAAATGATGTGTGAATCAGCATTCCTGTTGCTCATTTCTGCTTGATTTCGCATTTCTTTTCGGTTGAATAGCATTTCCTGTATGTCCTGGCAGACTCTGAGTGTGGAGCTCCTGAGTGTCCTCCACAGACTGATCGTGACACGTGAGTCACCTGGAGTGCAGTTGGCAGTGCTGGAGCTGGTGAGACAGGTGGTGCGTGCAGCGCAGGAGAGAGTCAGGGAGAAGCGCCATAGTGCCGAGGGTCAGTATGGGAGCACGAACGTCATCCTGTCAGCTTGGCACTGAGGTCTTCTAGGGAAACATGGCTGGGTGTCTAGCTCAGTTGGTTAGGAAGGTTGTGGGCTCAAAGTCCTTGGTCTGCAAAGTGATCATATCACTGTTAGGCCCTTGATGCTTGCTGACTCTCCTGTGGAACGCATGTAGTGCAGTAGGTTATTGATCTGCAACCAGAAGGCTGTGGGTTTGAATCCTGTGGCCAGCAGAGTAATATAAATAAATACTGCTATATGTATACATGTAATGAAAATGTTGTGTTAATGTACTCAGTGTTTAAATGGAAATATGAAGAGTCTAGGGCAGTGTTTCCCAACTTGGTCCTCGGGGACCCCCCGATTATCAATGTTCTTGCTCCCTCCCAGCTCCCGACCTGTCTCTGGGTCCCCAAGGACTGGACTGAGAAACACTGGTCTAGCAGAGTCCTTGCTCTCACAGTTGATTCAAATTTATATGGAGCCTGTCACCGTGCTGATCGCTCGCTCTGTGTGTTTGCATTCAGTGGACGACGGAGCGGCAGAGAAGGAGACTCTGCCTGAGTTTGGTGAGGGCCACGATACTGGCGGCCTGGTGCTAGGAAAGTCGGTGGTGTTTGGGGCCCTGCAGCTGTGCCTGTGCGTCCTGGTGCGCAAGCTGCCCCGACTGAGCCCCAAGTTGACTGGTAGCAACCCTGTGCCAAGCAGGCCTCCCCTGGCCCTGGGGAATAGTGATTACCAGTTGGTCTCTGCAGCGCTGACCATCCTTTCAGAGCTTCCATCTATATGCTCTCCTGAGGGTAAGATGAAGAACTTCTTATTCTTAATATACACTGTGTCTTATTCCTTTATTCTCCCAATGGTTGTCTGCTGATCTCCGTTTACCTCTATTTACCTGACCTGGGCACCCCTACGTCTCACAGGCAGCGTGTCCATCCTGCCCAGCGTACTGTACCTGCTAATGGGAGTTCACCGTGAGCTGCTGCTGCAGCCTCCGGGGGCAGCACTGGGCATGGCTGTCTCTGTGACACTGCAGGCCCTGCGGGTGGTGCTGTTGTCCCCCATGGCCCATGCAGAAAAATGCCAGGGGGCCTGGGCCCACCTGCTCCGCTGTGCTCTTAACACACTGATGGACTTCTGGGATTCAGGTACCCAGAACCTTCTTAAAGCACCTCACGCCACTCAGAGTAGCGCTGATTTTAATTTCGGTTAGGATTTTGGCTTCCAATGATTATTAAAACAGAAAACAAAGTAATTAAGACAAAACAATGTGCTGCAATGATGCTTCTGCTTTTTATGGTGTAATAAATCCAGCCCCTTTTTGTTTGTTTCTTAGTTGAATTTTATTTAGAATTCATAGAAATCTGCTGTTTGAAAGACAAGTTTTTTTTAGAAGTTCAATAAATGCGTGATATTTCCAAAGTAAATGAGTAACCATGTTAAATAATTGTGATCTCAACCAAAATAATCGTGATTATGATTTTTGCCATAATCAAGCAGCCCTAACTCAGGGCCAGCCAAAGGCATGAGCAAACTGACTGGCTACTTAGAACCTGTAGGCCACCAGGGGGGCCCTCATCTGATCAGCTTGTCATGATGGGAAGAAAGATGACTAATGGCAACTAGGTTAATCAAATCTTGAGTCTACGCTGAAAAATTTTCAGGTGGCCCTGATGCTACCTCACTTATTTATACCTCAGTGGGCTCCCCTACTTTTACCTGCTGCATCAAGCATCTCCAGCAACAGCCCTTGATTCTTAACTTCTGCATCCTTTTATCAGTCAGATATTTGTGCATTTGGTCAATGAAAGGGGTAATGCAATCTGTCAACCTATTAATAGTCACTGTAATTACAAAGTGGTAAGACTTATCTTAATATACATTATATTTTAATAATTCAACACAGTTTACAGATTTCCATCTTAATCAGCTAATTACCAGGTTTGGTAGTTGTGTTTTAGCAGGGAGATCTGCAAACTGTTGGATTGTGGCTCTCCAGGACCACAACTGAGGAACCCTGCCTTAAAGCATTCTACCTTTTTCTTTTCTTTTATTTTCTTTTTAAAGAAGAGGTTTTTCACGGTGTGAATGAGATCAGTCGTCTCACTATCCTCACCATCTTCCTCCGGTTGGCCGGCCCAGAGGTTGCTGCTGTACAGCCTCTGTTGGCACGCTCCATCTCTAAGTTCCAGGGCTGTCTGGAGTGCAAGGATCCAGTGGTAAACCGCCTGCATGCCATGCTTCCCTATCAGTAACCTCCACCTCACATGCACTCTTTGGCAAGTTAAGTAGGTAGACTTGCTTGCTTATGCAAACAGCCAATCATGTCACAGGAACTGAATACCTATAACATAAACATTGTCAAGAGGCTCACTTTCAGTTTGGCTAAGCATTAGAATAGCTAAGACACCTGAGCAATTTTATATGTGGTGTGTTAGTTGGTGTCATACGTGACCTATAGCAGACATTTTTCTGGGATTTTCATGCACTTCAAATACGAAGAGTTTAGAAAAAATGTGATGAACAAACCGATAGCATTAATGTGGCTAAAACACCTTGAGCTGATGGGAAAGAAAAGCATTACCTCACAGCTCAGTACATCAGTGTGTGCAGAAAGGCTTCTCTTAAAAGGGCAGTTCACCTTAAAACTGAAATCTAGGTTCCTCTGCTGGGAGATTTCTAGTTTTGAAGACATCGGCTGTAGGAATGTCGGGCTTCTTTTGAATATAATGGAAGTGAATGGCATTCTTTCTGTGGTTATTAAAGCGTCAGAAAAGAACATTTGAAAAATCCAACAGCAATCTCTCTGGATAGATAGCACTAAATCCCCTCTAAAACATATCTCTTTTCAGTTTTAGGGTTAACTGCTCCTTTAACACACAGCTCACACATTCCATCCTCAATGCATTTCTGGGGACATAAGTGAGTCCTGCCAGGTACTAGCTAGGTGTATCTAATAAAGGGCTGCTAAGCATATGACAATGGAAGTTGTTCATCCTTTAAATTATTTTCTTTGACAGCATACCTAGTTAAAACTGTTCAGTGGGTCTCGCTGCAAAGTTTGCACACTTTGGGTCCGTTTATTTAAAAGCACCAGTCCTTAATCTTTACACTATCAGCTTGCATCCAGGCTGTTAGAATGAGGAGCTTGAGCTTCAGTGTTCCCTCTCTTCCTGCCCAGGTCCTGAGTCAGACCTACCAGCTGCTGCTGTCGGTCTTCCAGAGTCCGGCCGCAGTTGTGGCTGTGTCTTTCATCCAAGCGCTGGGAGGAGCTTTAGTCGGACATTTGCAGGCAATTGAGAAAAGTAGGCCCCAGAACACGGAGGAAGTGCAGGCTGTGCTGGCTGGGGTGCAGGCCCTGGAGACCCTGGTGTCCACTGCCGAGGAGGAGCACCGTGAGTATGAAGCAGTGCTTCCCAGTATGGCTGTACAGTTAATACTTCAACATAATTATGTTAGCAGGGTTGTGCATCATATTGGTTTTCCAGTGAAAAAGATGCATTGCTGCACTGCTTGGCAGTTGTGTTGTGCTCCGTTATGTACATGTGGACTCCTGTTTTCGTAGGTTCCCAGCTGATGCCGATCCTGCTGCACATCCTCATCTCCTTCCTGCTGGATGAGAACGCCCTGTCCTCTGCCTCTATAGCCACCCGCAGTCTACATGAATCTGCCTTGCAGGACCTGATGCGAATTGGCCCCCAGCACTCTGCACTGTTCAAGGCCCTCATGGTCTCCTTCCCATCCATGAAGGCGCGACTGAGGGCGGCCGTCACAGGCAACCGGGAGAACATGAAGGCCAAAGCAGCTGTATATCCAGCACTCTCCAAAAAGTCTCCCACCATCCAGCTAAAAACCAACTTCCTGTGATAAGGAGATTAGAACTTAGGCCTTATAGTAGTTTGAACGGAGAGCTCTCACTGGAACTGTATAAAGCTTTTTCAATGTGATGTGAGATGTGGTTGGTAGATAAATCTTAGGGGAAGGGACCACAGAGCGATGCTATTCCTTGCAATATTAGCAGCAGAGCATTTGCAGCATTATTGAACTGTAGCTCAAATAATGTTGTTTAGTGGGTTATAAGTTATAAACCATATGCAAGAACAAAGAAACATCTTCAGACATCTCTGGCAGTATTAGGGGCAAAGCACAAATTAATGTGCTCTACAAAAAGAAGGAGCCAGGATGGAGAGCTAGCCTTAAAGCTAGGTTTTTATTCTGCATGTGCTCTCAGATTGGTGTTACCAGTAACTGTGTCACTGTTTTCTGTTCAACTTAGCCATTAGGCATCATGCCATTTCTGAGCTCCTGCTAATGATCTTTTTAATTTCCAAACTGTATTTCACATCAGCAAGCAGCCATGATGCCGTAAATAGTAGGTCGAAATGGTAAAGCTCTGTGAATTTATGATGCTGGAAATATGAAGGAATACTGTACGATAACAAATAGCTTGTGCTCATTATGATTATGATATACATAGCTCAGTATAGTAGGTTGACGTTACAGCATCATTAATACCTTGTTAATTCTTACTCACGTTCACTTTCACTCCAGGGTAATGTCCAACTGAAGGTTTGTTCTGTAGTTAAGGTTAAGTTTAAGGTAACATGTAAGTTTGACTCATTCTTAATATTATTTTTTCCATCAGTCAAGATTTAGTACTTAGTTTATATATTATTTTATTAATTACTTAACTGGTTACAAGTAAAATAACTTTTTAAACAAACTGTTATCAAATCTTACCATTGTTTTCAGTGAGTAATACTGCTAAGAATGTTATGCATGTGGTAACAGAAGATTTCTGTTGATTGTCACAAGAGTATTAAATGAGTATAGGTTTTTCTCCAAGGTACTGCTGAAATAATATGATGGCAAAAAGTAGTGTCCTATCAGCAGCTTCTCTTTGAAATTTAAAAGCTATAGCCTGTTTTAATTGCTTATGAAGATTGTTTTGGTGTGTGAGAAATACATTAAATGTTGAAGTATTTTGTACAGAACACTGTATATTGTACATATTAACATCCATAGCAAAATTTTAAAGATTTTTAAAAGTATACTTTAAAATAAAACCTAATTTTATCCATTTTGTGCTTTGTGTTTACTTACAGTGAACACTAATAAATTATTTGCCTTTCATTTAGTTCTCAAAAGTTAAAATCTGTATGCCACAACTATAGTAGATTTTTTTTTATTATTTAGATTTTTTAGTAGATTTGCTGTCATCCATGGATCTTCCAACTGCTTAGCATAGCAAGGCGAGGCATCACAGGGCACAAGGCTGAGGAACAGGTTGCATGTGGGGGATGCCAATCTATTGTATTAAACATAGACACATTTGTCTAGATAATCTTCTTAAAACAGCCCTCATATCTTCATACAACTGCATCTGAAATTTTGTCTGTGAATATGGGTAATTTACATACACCAGTTACCCTAACTGCATGACTTTGGCCTGCAGAAGGAAACCTGTGTGATATAGGGGGAAGATGCAAATGACACACAGAGCAGAGGTGGGATTCAAACCGTCAGCCGGAGGTGGGAGGAGACTGCTACTCACTGAGCCAACATGCTGTCTCATATTTGTCTTCAGTATAGAGTATTTTATTGTTTTTAAATGAATATATATGAGTAATTCATAAGCCAATGCATACATGAATTAAACATGTTGCATTTCACATGTTGACACATTGGCATGTAATCAAAACTATGCTATCACATTAAGAAGTAGCTTTCCATACAGCTCCTGTTCAGAAATAAAACATAACACTGCATACATGTTTTTAATCAATATGATGTTTCTGTAATGAGTATGCTGACGAGTACAAAACATCACAAGTAGTTAAAGCATTAACAAAATGTATTACTAGTTTTATGAATCACTGAAGGTTTCAGGTCCACTCGTGACTCTGATCAGGATGAACAGTCAAAAGACTAAAGATGGACAAAGCTAAAGACCTCAGTGAAACTAAAAGAGTTCCATTTCATTTTGATACCATATACAATGTTCGAAAACAGCAGGCATTTTGTAACCTAGGCCGTAAGGTGAAGCAGCTTTTCGTTTTATTCCGTTCCCATATATGGGGCACTACATTCTTTTTATTCCAATAAAAGGATCAATTGGTATAGAATGAAAAAATAAAAGTTCTCCATGTATAATCCAGCAGTTATTTTTTTACAAGTGTATAAAGTTGGCAATAGTCCCATCCTCGCGTAATCATTTTTTAAAGGTGAGAGATGCGGCTTCGCGTCACGTGCTTGCCGCTAGACCAATGAGATGGCATAACGTCAGAACGACATGTAAACATGGTCCAAGATGGCAGCGCCCTTGTCGTCACTATCGAGTAGCGAAGAGGATGAAATTATTGTCAGACCTCCACCAAAAGTCAGTAAAAGGGTTTATAAACAATGCTATATGCATCTCACGTCCATAAAAAAAGAAGAAACGAAGGATTTTACACGCACACGGTGGGATACATTTAGAAACTGCAACAAACGGTGGCTTGACTTGCAGGGTGAGAGTCAGAAAATAGCAGAAACATACAAACATTGTCTAGAAATCAAGTTTGACCGAGTGCCCGAAGACGCAGGGTTTCACTCCACTTGCTACCGGCGTTTTATTGACAAAAAGCGCTTGGATGCGGCCGAGAA
>JAOYFF010000027.1:7419811-7430380 GCA_025773925.1 Cryptomyrus ogoouensis
TTCTCTGGTCTGATGTATTGGCGTTTAAACCTAGGGTCCACGAAAGTAGCCATGTCAAGGAGATCATCTGTGTCAGGTTCAGCATATTTCTCATCGAGATTTTTGTCTTCAGCTCTTTTGTGAGCTGAGTGTCCCCCTCATTAACTTTCAGCAAACTGGAGCGGAAAAGGTG
This sequence comes from Cryptomyrus ogoouensis, assembly GCA_025773925.1. NCBI lineage: Eukaryota > Metazoa > Chordata > Actinopteri > Osteoglossiformes > Mormyridae > Cryptomyrus > Cryptomyrus ogoouensis. The sequence continues at coordinate 7,419,984 of JAOYFF010000027.1, forward strand.
GAGCACAGGCTTCACGTACGTGACCGTCACATATGACTCCCTAGAAAGGGAGTCTGTGAACTCCAGGAGAGGAGTTAAGGCCACATGCATTGACTCAAGGACGTCAATATCCTGCCACGTTGGGATCAGGTGCCTGTTGTTTTTGTCAGAAGACAGAACTTCAGTGATGGTTGCTCTAGGACCCTTGCCACCATCTTTTGTCTTGAGCCCCACCTGGTTGGTGACTAGCTGGTGTGTGGGAAGATGAAGACGTTCCTGTGCTTTAGAGAGCGCACTCTTTTTCTTCCACGAGTAAGAAAAGGTAGATACCACTTTCTTGCACACACCTACAGCCCTCTCCACTCTTTTATCTTTTCCTGCAGCACCTGCAGAAAAACAATGCCAGCGTTAATAACTGATAATAGATCACACACAGAAACACGCACACAGAAACACACTCACACACAGTCATGTCAGTGTGTAAAGCTGCTTCCATAGATCATAATATATAATCTCAATTACTGGCTAATAAAATCACTATAGGAACCAACATTGATGGCGAGCATTAAAATGACAAAGCTACTCACCAACAGCAGAGTGCAAACGATGGCCAAAACACTGCAGCCGTGTCCAGTTGTTCAGTGAAGTCGCCTTTACCACATTTGCCCCGCTGTCTGTGGTGATGCACACCATTTTGTCTTCAATCAGACTCCAGGACAACAGTGCCTCCTTCAAGCCTTCTGCTATCACTTCTCCTGTGTGATCTTCAGGGAAGTATGCAGTCTCAAGGCATCTGGTTTTCAAACCCCATTTATTGTCGATGAAGTGAATGGTCAAGCTAATGTATGGCTCAGAAGTACGGCTTGACCACAGGTCAGAGGTTGTTGCAAAGTACTTGGCTGACAATATTTCTTGCTGCACAAATTCTTTGTACATTATATACAGCGTAGGAATGGCAGTCTTAGAAAAGTACTTTTGGCTAGGAAGAACATAGCGTGGGTCAAGCACGTGTATAAGCTTTTTATAACCTGGCTTCTCGACAGTGCTAAGCGGAAGCATGTCTTTGGCTATATGATATGCCACTGCCTCCGTTATATCTTTGTACCGTTTAGATTCTTTGTCATAAGGCACTGATGCAGAGTACCTCTCCATGGTGGTCTGCTGCTTGTGCGGTGTTGCAGCTACAGATGTTGTTGGTTGAATACGGCTGTGCTCCAAAGGGTGAGCGCGGCTAAGGTGGTACATCAAGTTCGTGGTATTACCAATCTTGGCGGGGACGACGGTCTTGCATAATTTGCAGACGACATTGGTCTGACTACGGTCAGACTTACAATATCCAAAAGACTGCCATACTGGCGAGCTGACTTTTCCTCTTTTATTTACAATTTCCTCGGTCGCTGCGGCACTCATTTTCTGCTTATGAAGAGGAATCCAGCAGACCAGCACGAGACAACGATATGGCGCAACCAAACGTGATAGTGGTACATGATTGGCTGTTAGCGTATCACTCCCTACGTTGCTAGGTTACCAGAGAGCGAGTGCCTTTGTTAACCCTAGAAACTCCAAGCATATTTTGATGTGTTTTGCATTACTATGTTTAAACAAAAATATAAACACTTCAGCAATGTGAAATATAGAGTGTCTTATATTGTTTTTTTTTTCAGCACAAACCAGGCAATATGATGAACATTTGTTTTTTTACTTTGACCAACTATCTAAACAAAACAGGGCAAAAATTAGCTTTTTTAAAAAAATTTATTCATTTTTCTTAAAGAAATTACTGTCAAACACACAAATACAGATGACGTCTGAAGCTTTGTGATCGTCATGGGCAAGCGGTGTAGGGAAGAGGGAAGGACGCACAACGGTAACAGAAAACCAAGTCTTTAATAAGAAAATCCAAAAACAATCCAGGAACGGGTGGTCTTGACGACTAAACACACAATGTAACAAAGGAAAACGAAAATGAAACCAAAACCGGAGGCTTGTGCTCCTCGCGCTTTAAAACAGGGCAAAACACTCTCCCACGTCCTTAGGGCGAACGAATCCAATCCTCACGTGCTCCGTAGCACGGCAGAAAGCAAAGTCCAGAAAACCAGAGTCTGATATATTCCAGGGCATCGGACCAATGTCCGAGATTCAACGAGGAGCACGAGCCTAAAACGAGATGACAACACAAACAGGGGAAAACAGGGAGAACGGGAAAAACCAGGTCAACATTTAGCAAAACTCCAAACGCACCAACTCACACGCAAGGGATGAGTGATACACGAACAAAGACTCCGGGCCAAACTGGGTTATTTAAAGGAAAACGCGAACGAGACACACGTGCAAACACTAACGAGGAAGATGCGATACGTAGGGAAAGTGGATCACTAGGTAGGGAAGGAGTGAAGGCAGCCGGAACCCGGAAGTGCGCCGTAAACACAGAGAGGAAAGAGAGAAGGGGAAACAAAGACACGGCAGACTCGAAATGAAACACGGGATACGCGAAACACCGGACAACATAACACATACAAACTGAAAGGATACAGACCTATAACTTAATATTCAGGAGTCGGGGGGCGAGCGGCGTTGGGGGAGGGCGAGGCGACCGTCACAGTGATTCACAAAAAACCGGCAGAACTTCCATAAAAGGAGTTGTTTTGCTGTGCTACGACCATTTATGACAGCTGCGTTTCCGGCACGGATCCAAACTAGCAACCAAACTAGCTTTGCAACCTCTGTTTTCTTGATCGAACACATTTTTTATTGATATCGATCACGTGTCTATCGCGATACATATTGTAATCGTTTTATCGCCCAGCCCTACTGTGGAGGCAGCGAGTGTACATCATTTCATGTCACAACCTCATACAAAACAAGTGAGACCAGAAAAGGGGCTGACCAAGATGGTTTTCTCGCACTGCCCCCTGGTGGACATGACCTTTAATCCTACAGACAGAGGTAAACTACGTGTGCAAGTGCGGTTAGTACACAGTTCACTCACGTTGCGTGCGCTTCGTGTTGTGTACATTGGTGGCCTAAGTTGTGAACCTGGTGTCAGTGTTCTAAGACTATATGAATCTCCATCAAATTCCCTGGTAAGACACTAACTGATTTGATTTTAGCTGTGGATTCTGAGAGTCATTGCAGCATCACGACTGTAGAACTTCTCATTGCTTGCAACCAGGAAGGAATATTATTGGATTCTATTAAATATCTGTATATATAAAAGTTGAGTTTCTGTGTGTTTTTTTCTGTCCAGGTGGAGTTTCTTTGCGAAAGGGGTGCTGATGTGAACAGGGGTCAGAGGTCCTCTTCATTACATTATGCTGCCTGCTTTGGACGGCCACAAGTAGCAAAGGTATTGGATAAACACTGTACAGAGCTTTGGGAGCTTACATGTGTTGTAAATAAGGGCTTCATATAATATGCATGCCTTTAAAATCTGTTTGCTGTAGACTTTATTGCGACATGGAGCCAATCCAGACCTGAGGGATGAAGATGGAAAAACACCACTTGATAAAGCAAGGGAGAGGGGACACAGTGAGGTCGTGGCTATCCTACAGTCTCCCGGTGAGCTTACAGGGCACAGATGATTATATATCGTATAATCACTATACCGTATGATTTCTGTTTTATCTTGTTTTGTCGTCTTTCATCTTGCAAATCATGGCTCTGAAATATGTGACTTTCTATGACAGGAGACTGGATGTGTCCTGTCAATAAAGGAGATGATAAGAAAAAGAAAGATTTAAACAAGGAGGAAGACGAGAGCAATGAACCAAAGGGGGATCCTGAAATGGCACCTATCTACCTGAGGAGGCTGCTTCCAGTATTTGCACAGACTTTCCAGCAAACCATGCTGCCCTCCATTAGGTACAGTTTGTCAAAATGAATATATCTGCAAATGGCTACATTTGCTGTATTCACATGATGAATTCCATTCCCAGTGTAATCTGAGTTCGTCGTCATACAGGAAAGCCAGCCTGGCTCTTATTAGGAAAATGATCCACTATAGCTCGGAAGCGCTTCTGAAAGAGGTGTGTGACTCTGACGCTGGGCACAACCTCCCCACGGTCTTAGTGGAGATCACTGCCACTGTTCTTGACCAAGAGGTAATCTGGGGTCTTTTACTGACATTGTTCAAAAAGCATGTTACTAGTGTGTAAGGCATGTTTTTTAGTTAAATGGGTAACACTAAACTTGGTATATTTCTGTGTTTTTTGAGTGGGGGGTGATATCCTGTCTTGTCCTGCTTTGGGCATTATGCCTGCATGTTTTATTTAATGTTGTGAAAAATGCAGGTCGGAAATGCCTTTGTCATTGCTGTTGGTTAATATAGTCTGCTCTCCTACCAAGGATGATGATGATGGACACCTTTTAGCACTGCAAATTATCAGGGACCTTGTTGACAAAGGTGGAGATGTCTTCCTAGACCAGCTGGCCAGACTGGGTGTTATAAATAAAGTTTCCACACTCGCTGGCCCAGTTTCTGATGATGAAAATGAGGAGGAAACTAAGCCAGAGAAGGTAACCAGGGATTGATGATCTTTTCCAAAGTACAGACACTTAGGGATCTAATATGTAATACTGTCCACCTAACAAAGGAAAAACAACAATGTTTAATCAAAATGCTAATGTTTTGAATACATTAAGTATTTTTTTCTTTAAATTCAGTATGTTCATGAACCTCAGTTATTCTGTATCACTCTAATCTTGAATAGTTTTTAACTTGTCCCATCTGGAGCTAGAGTGATGTGGTGAAGGGTATTGGAGACATTTAGGATGTATTTTGCATTCATATGCTGTTTCCATTTGTGTAGGAGGATGAACCTCAGGAAGACGCCAAAGAGATACAACAAGGGAAGCCATACCACTGGCGAGACTGGTCCATCATCAGGGGCCGAGATTGTCTGTACATCTGGAGCGATGCTGCTGCCCTTGAGCTGTCCAATGGAAGCAATGGCTGGTTTCGTTTCATCTTAGATGGGAAGCTGGCTACCATGTATTCTAGTGGCAGCCCTGAGGGTGGCTCTGACAGCTCAGGTATGCCCTGCCCACCTAATGCAGTAATTATGCTGTACCTGCTGGCACCTGTTTTTCTCCAAGAAGAAAGCAGTGGAGATGTAAAGACTTTTTGCCAGCTATTAACTGTTTAGCATTTATTTTGTATATTTACTTGAGTTTCTGTATCTTCTGTACTGACAAAGTACAGCAGTGATTTTCTAGAACCTTCAACATCTTCACGATGTTAATGGTTAAAATATTTTGGGTGACCTTTGTCCTGAAACAGAGAGCAGGAGTGAGTTCCTCGAAAAGTTGCAGCGAGCGCGGAGTCAAGTAAAGCCAGCCAGTGCCAGCCAGCCTGTCCTGTCAGCAGTGGGCCCCACCAAACTGACTGTGGGTAACTGGTCACTTACTTGCCTCAAAGAGGGTGAGATCGCTATTCACAACTCAGATGGCCAGCAGGCTACTATACTTAAAGAGGACCTGCCTGGATTTGTATTTGAGTCCAACAGAGGAACCAAGCATTCCTTTACAGCAGAAACTTCACTTGGTAAGTTTGTAGGTAAGTGTGCAGGGTGATGATCACCAGTGGCACCTATGAGTACACATGACATGTGGCCGTGCCTTTTGGAGTGCTCATTTTACCTCATTCTATGTCTAGGATCTGAGTTTGTCACAGGATGGACTGGAAAAAGAGGAAGAAAGCTAAAGTCTAAGTTGGAGAAAACTAAACAAAAGGTAAAACTACAATGAAATCATGGCTCAGCATTAGAGTATTGGCAGCATAATATTCTAGCAGACATCGTGTTGCCTAGTACTTCAGAAAATATTTAATGATGCTACTTTTCTACCGCTTTTAGAATAGTCTTTTTTTATTTTTACATTTTACATTTTTACCGTTCTGTTGGCCAGTCTTCTTTCCCTGCAGTTGTCGCACGGGTGGAGAGGCAGACTCTAACAGTGATACAGCAGACAATCAGCCATATGTTCCAGACTCATGACTTATGATTTCTAGTAATTTTGTTTGCACTGTGATGTACTGATGAGTAATGCGCTTGCTAGAACAGATCTGCTGGCCAGATCTAGGGGGAGGGGGGCTGTAGTATATTGTCCTCAGACTGTGTATACAGTGCTTTTTTTTTCCTCTTCAAATTTTGTTTGGTGCTAGATCACTGCAGAGTGCCTGGCAATGAACAGGCAGATACCACTGCCAAGAAAGCCCTAAGCTCGAATATATAACAGTGTTTAGTGCCACCCTCATATCTCGATCCTCTACCCTTTTCTCATATAATGAACATTTGGAAAGCTGAATGGGATGAAAATATTAATAGCAGTCTTTATGTAATCAGTCCAATTATTGGAAAGATAACAAGCATAAACTTTACAAAAAGGTTGGGAGCGGGTCATCTATGCAAAGTATTGTATGTTGAGTAACATAGTTTTACTTACAGATGTAGATCCCCCTGTATGTCCTATATGTAAAACTCCTTTAACTGTTAAACATGTTTTGTTGTATTATCCTCCTTTTGTCTGCCTTGGATGAAGTTTATTGCACCAAGTATTTAAAAGAGATTCTGACAGTACTGATTCTAGTCTCATTTGTATTCATTTGCAGGTTAAGGCCATGGCTCGGGATTTGTATGACGATCACTTTAAAGCAGTGGAGAGCATGCCTAGGGGTGTAGTGGTCACCCTCAGGAACATTGCTACCCAGCTGGAGTCTGCGTGGGAGCTGCATACAAACAGACAGGTGGAGCAGCACTTATTCTGGTGCATTTCAAATGTTCCAGCAGCAGGGCCATCACCATGACATTAATTGATGGTTTTGCCGTCATTCCCGATTTGTTTGCTCATAAACCTATAACTGGTTTCAGTGCTACTAAGTGAAACTTGGAAAATCACAGCTGTTGTTGGATTGTCTTTGAAGGAGTGTGTGATGTTATAAAAGCACGTATTTATGCCATTTTGTCTTACAGTGTATTGAAGGGGAGAACACCTGGCGAGACCTGATGAAAACTGCTCTAGAAAACTTAATCGTGGTCCTGAAGGATGAAAACACTATCTCCCCATATGAAATGTGTAGTAGCGGTCTAGTGCAGGCACTTTTTACTGTCCTGAATAATGTAAGCACACCACGGAGATCCTTAATAGTTCACTGGTTTTTACTATTTCTGTTGTGTTGGGGCTCTTTTCCACCGCACCAGCGAGAAAGTACCAAAAGTACTGTACTTCGTGTTGGTTTTCACCGGCGTAAATATGCATATAGCGTGCTGTCCTACTATATTAAACAAAATATTTATTTAATTTCTTGTCATGCCATCCTGGTCTTTTCGTTGTATCTGTTCTTCAGACCAGATTACAATTAATTTATTTTTTTACTTCATTTATTGTTGCTTTCTGAGATCGGCATGGTTTGTATTTGTCAGATGCAGGCTATTTGCATAACCATTCGACAAAGAAAGTGTTTTAAGTCCCACGCCAAAGTACCAAAAAAGTACCCCAGCTGGTTTGGCACTTTTGGACTGGAACTTAATGCTTGGTGCAGTGGAGAAGTACCGTTACTGGAAGCCCAGATAAAGAATACACTAGTCTGTTATCATTTACAAAGAGTTTAGGTATTAAAGATGAAAGTATCTCAGCTCCAAAAATTGTTTGCTCACCTTAATGGGCCTAACACCATTTCTGGGTGTAATCAGATTTATGTAAAAATGAATTTTCATTTTGAACATTTATCTCAGGAAATTACTAAGTTGGGGGTACCCTAACTTTGAAAAAAAGTCAGACAATTATTTGGGGGGAAAAAAATACTGTGGTCATAAAAAACATAAAGCTCTTAATGCTCTATATAAATACTTAGTTCTGAATACTGACCTTGCCACAAGTGCTGAATCCTAGTGTAACGTTTACCAATAAAATATTGAAATGATTTGTAAGTGAATCAGAAAAATAGTTATGAAGCAGCAATAGGTACTACAATGGGTATAAGGTTCAGTTCTGTATTCCCCCTGCCATTAGTCTGCAGTCTATTAGACAGGGGCTTTCATGGTCATGTTTAGTGATAGATTTTGTTGTGTGCTTTTCAGCGTTGCAGTTTAAAAACATTACAGCCATATTTTTTCCTTTTCTTTTGATAGAGTGTGGATCTTGATGTGAAGCAGGATTGTAAGCCATTAATGGAAAGAATCAATGTATTTAAAGCTGCTTTCAGTGAAAATGAAGATGACGAAAGGTAATCTCCAGAGCTTTGTTAACATTATGTATGATGACTGCATTGACTTTTTTCTAGTTACATTATTTTGACCCCATCCAGCCGACCTGCAGTTGCCTTAATTAGAAAGCTAATAGCAGTGCTGGAGTCCATTGAAAGGCTACCTCTACATCTATATGACACACCAGGCTCAACGTACAACCTGCAGGTATTTCTTCCACTTTGGTCTTTAGTTCAGCATTTAATGAGTGTCCTATTGACAGTTGGTCCTTTATATGTATATGTTTATTTATAATAAATGTATATGTGTGTTTGTCTGTGTGTTATAAGGGCTTGCTCTAAGCCAGGGGTGGCCAGTCTTATCCGCAAAGGACCAGTGTATGTGCAGGCTTTTGGGATAATCTTTAGATCAGCTGTTAAAACACAGGGTTTAGAACTTTTCAGTCAATTAGTCCTCTAATTAGTAATCTAATTGGGGAGTTGCAGCAAAAACCCACATACACAACAGCCCTTTCAGGATTGGCCAGCCCTGCTCTAGGCCCACAAGTTAGCCTTCTTTTTATTAACTTTATACTGCTAAATAAAGCTGGGTTGTTTGTTTTTGTTTGTTTGTGTGTGTCTTAGAGATGGGTGGGGAAAATCAGTTGTTTTTATTGTGATTCTTTTGTACGGCAATTCATGTATCACCACACTAACTCCGAAATCGATCTTTTATTAACTTGCCATTTATATACACTGCTCAAAACAATTCAAGGAATGCTTTGAAAACACATCAGATCTCAATGGGGGGAAAAAAATCATGCTGGATTTCTATAGTGATATGGACTGGGTAATGTGTTAGGAATGAAAGAATGCTACATTATTTGATGTAAATGAAAATTCTCAACCTGAATTCAAAAATACCCCAACAATCTAAGTGGAAAAAATGATGCAGTAGGCTAGTCAATTTTGCCAAAATTTCATTGCCGCAACTTAAAATCATACTCAGTAGCAGTTTTAATTTTGACAGCAAATTTTTATTTAGTTTGTTGTAGTCTTTTGACTAAAATGTAATTTAATTTGTCATAATTTAAATTATTTTAGTTTTAGTCTTGTTTTAGCTGACTAAATATCATAAGATTACAGTTGACTAAAGCTACAGTTGATTTAGTCGGCTAAAATTAAAAGTGTAAAGTGTAATGTTTATAGTTTCCCTTTGATATCAGAAAGTCATTATGTTCACCAAGATGAAATGAAACCAAAGTTAAGGAATGGTATTAAGGTCTGACTGTGCAGTACACAAATACACAGATTTCACTCTTATTTGAAACACAAACATACGTTTGTTTACGAGGAAACTGAGTACTGCAAAATCAGTAGTGCCATTAGTGCAAAAATAAAATCACAGACTAAAATCATCAGTGCATAGGCTATAATGCCACCAGGCCTGCTCTCTCTGAATATTAAAATGAATATTTGTAGATTTAGTTTATTGGTGACTTCATGTTCGTTGAAGTTTCCGCTTTTTAACAACTGTATAAAGTAATGTTGTTATATAAATCAACTCAGGTGAAACAAAAAATGTACATTTTCTGGGTTGCCAAATCTCAGGCATCTGGCATGATACGCTTTGACTCACGCAGGAAATCTTACAGCAAATCTATATTATGCCATTATAAATGTAAAATTACCTACGGTTAAATACAGAAGCAGACTATTTACAAGGTAAGAAGTGTTACATGTGTGCAGACATCTCGAATTGAAAATCTCACTCCAGCCAGCTGGGTGAAGTTGGCAACCCCGCGTTTTATTTGAAATAAGTAAAATGCACTGTTTTTGCCTGAAACAGCTTATTCTGTTTGCGTTGTTACTCCAACAAATATAAAAGGGATATGAGAAAATAAATAAAAAGACTGTCCATATCCTACTCTAACAGCGATTAAAGTGATAAGTTTGTATGTATTTATATTAAAACGAGACTTTAGTTTTATTACCGGTGTGGGATTATAGAAAACCAATACTTAAATCCATGAACGCTAAAATATATGACATACAGTGGGTACGGAAAGTATTCTGACCCCCTTCAATTTTTCACTCTTTGTTATATTGCAGCCATTTGCTAAAATCATTTGGAATTATTTTTTCCCTCATTAATGTACACCCAGCACCCCATATTGACAGACAAAAAAAAAGAATTTTTGAAATTGTTGCAGATTTATTAAAAAAGAAAAACTGAAAT
>JAOYFF010000027.1:7443592-7455553 GCA_025773925.1 Cryptomyrus ogoouensis
GTGTGTATGTGTGTATATATATATATATATATATATATATTAATATATAATTTCATTTCCCCTTTTCTGATGTTGTTTATTTCATTTTTCCCTTCTTGCTTGACTGTCGCTTATGTAGTACCTGTTGGACAATTGCTCCTGTTTACCTTACTTAAGTGGCTCATGGCTGTAATGCATTTCGAAGTAGATGTCCTTTTGGATAGTTCGTTAATGATGGGTTATGTTAATGGGTCATTCTGAGATGTCCATTTGGGTTGATTTGAGCCATCTTTTATTTTAATGGTGCAAAAACAGAATTGTTAGTAAAGCTAAAGTAGAGTGTTTCTTTGCTGAACGACTGTGGTGCCCCCTTGCAGGACTTCTGTGAGCATGGCTGCCGGTCCTCAGGCCTGAGCCCCGGCTCTCTGGCTATGCAGAGTTGTGACATCCTGAGCGGCACTCTGGAGCAGGCGCAGGCCAAGGCCGGCCCAGGCCAGAGCGCGTGTGGGGTCGAGGACGTCCTGCAGCTGCTGCGCATCCTCTTCATCATCGGGAGTGAGCCGCATTCCAGCCGCACGCTACAGGAGGGTATGAGCCATCTGTCCTCAAATGCACCGCTTTTACCTGACTAATATTGCTAAAGATAGAATGTCACCAAATTTTGTAACATTGACAAGCATGTAGCTTAAATTAAATGTCATTTTCTATACCTGAGTCATAATTCCTCATGAATGTTTTTAATTTAAAGCATAGTGGAAGGAATATATGTTTTCAGGTATAAGAGCCTTGAAATTTTATGATGCAGTTCTCCAGGTACTCCTGCAATGCCAAGATGTACAATATAACAGTATGTCAGTGTTCTGTGCTTCTTATTAAATCTTTTCCTTTCTTCCTTTTTTTTTTTAGAAGTAGATGATGTGCAGTTTAATGCACCACCTGAGGAATTCACAAGCAAAAAAATCACTACCAAAATTCTTCAACAGATAGAGGTGATTAAGTGAAAATTGTTGTTCAGTTTGCAGGTCTTTAAACATGCATTCGTGCTGTTTTTAACTTAAAGCCATACTGCCTTGCTGTGCCTCTGGCTTTCAGGAGCCGCTGGCACTGGCGAGTGGAGCCCTCCCAGATTGGTGTGAGCAGCTCACCAGCAAGTGCCCTTTCCTCATCCCTTTTGAGACCCGGCAGCTTTACTTCACATGTACTGCATTCGGAGCTTCAAGGTCCAGCCTTGTCCTCTATTTGTATCCCCTGTGTTTGTTCATCTTTCATAAGCCTGTGCCTCAACTGAAGAAGCATTTCCTGCTTATCTTGCAGTAACCTTGAAACTCCCTTTCTGCAGGGCAATCGTGTGGCTCCAGAACCGCCGGGAAGCCACAATGGAGCGCTCTCGCCCGGCCACCACAGTACGGCGGGATGACCCAGGCGAGTTTCGTGTGGGACGGCTAAAACACGAGAGGGTTAAAGTGCCCCGAGGGGAGAACATGATGGACTGGGCCGAGAGCGTCATGCAGATCCATGCAGACAGAAAGTCTGTCCTCGAGGTAAGCTAGTGCTACAGTTAAAAGGTGAAATACCCTGCATTATTCATGTTATTATTTAACTACTTGACTGCTAAATATACTTTTTGAATTTTTACAGAGTGTTTTTACTGGAAGGATTTCGTTTTAGACACTTAAAGCTGTGCTGTCCTACTTGTTCCACACTTAAGTTATGATTACAAATGAATCTTTATCTCATGCTCTTTTTGTTAATCTTAGCAACTTGCAATCTTGTGAAAACCCAGAATAGTACAGGGGGCACATAGTGTGAAATATAGGATGTTTACATACAGTAACACTGTCAGACAGCTGCAAGCAAGGCTCAAACTGCGCGATCCAACTGAGCGCCACCCAGTCGAAGGCAAATTTGCCTGTTGATCAAATAATTAACCACTTTTGGTTCTGAATTCTCTTCAGAGATGAATCTATTATATCTGGATGCAAGACATAATTGCAAATTGTTATTAACTATTATCAGGCCCATAGTTCATGTCTGTTGTTTTCAATTATATTGTATTCAAATAATGTTTCATAGTGTATAGTGGATGCTGTTTTTTACTTGAAAGAAAAAAAAATTAACCTCTCACATCATGTTAAAAATACCAAATACTAATTTTAACTGAGATGACTGCTGATGGTGGTAATTTTCTTCTGTGCCAAGGTGGAATTTTTGGGAGAGGAGGGCACTGGACTTGGACCCACACTGGAATTTTATGCACTTGTGGCAGCAGAGTTCCAGAGGACCTCTCTCGGCATCTGGCTCTGTGACGACGACTTCCCAGATGACGAGTCTCGACAGGTTTGCTTTATTTGCCAAATGACATATCTAATGCAGTATTGCAATGTGGTCACCTATATGGAGGGGACCAGAAGCTTTATTCTTTTCATAAGAAGCTGTCCACCTATAGAGAGGTGTTGTGGTACCCTTAAATTATTTTTAAGATATGATAGAATATGTTACAAATTCTCCTTATCAGGTAATTTTTATTTCAATGTAGTAACCTTTACAGTAATTAATCATAAACGAGGCTGAGGTGTGCTTCAGCCTTCTGTATTACTTTACAGGTGGACCTGGGAGGGGGTCTGAAGCCTCCAGGCTACTATGTACAGCGTTCCTGTGGCCTTTTCCCGGCCCCCTTCCCCCAGGATAGCGATGAGCTGGAACGCCTGAGAAAGCTTTTCTTCTTTCTGGGCATCTTTCTTGCTAAGTGCATCCAGGACAATAGACTTGTGGACTTGCCTATTTCCCAACCCTTCTTTAAATTGCTGTGCATGGGCGACATCAAAAGCAACATGAGTAAGCTGCTGTACCAGTCTCGTGGTGAGGCCGACCTGCACTTCAGCGAGATCCAGTTGGAAGCCTCCACTGAGGAGGGCCATGACACCTATTCAGTGGGCAGCTTTGATGAGGATTCCAAGTCAGAATTCATCCTAGACCCACCTAAACCCAAGCCCCCAGCCTGGTACCATGGTATCTTGACCTGGGAGGACTTTGAACTAGTCAACCCCCATCGGGCAAAGTTCTTGAAGGAGATCAAGGAGCTGGCAGTGAAACGCAGGCAAATCCTAGGCAACAAGAGTCTGTCAGAGGATGAGAAGAACACTCGTCTGCAAGACCTTGTACTGAAGAACCCTACTGGCTCTGGACCCTCTCTGAGTATTGAGGACCTGGGGTGAGTTCTGCCTCTTACTTGTTACCTATTTTTACCAGACATTTAAATATTGACAAGAGAACCTCCTACACTTTGTCATAGAGGTACTTACACTTGCTCAATGCAATCATAAAATTAATTAGCAGGCTACTGTTTTAAAAAAATAATTTCCACTCAATGCTTATTTTCCAATATTTTTCTGCATTTTGACATTGGTGCCTTCATGTCAGTTGAAATCATTAAGTGGCTTTAACCTCTGGCCCAATTTTGTATTTTTGCACGTTTTTTCATTGCCAAAAAATCTGCCTTACACACTCAGCAGATAATTCCAGAATTTAAAAATTTGCTAGTGGAAATAAAGAATGCTGCATTGAGGTTGCCTTGCGCCCGTAGCCTCCAGGATAGGCTCTGGACCCCCGCAAGTAGGATAAGCGGTTACAGAAAATGCTATTTGCAGTGATAATTGCAGTGATAGGATTGTAGTATCATTGTGTGTGTACTTCTGAATTTAACGGTAAAGAATTTAATGGTTAAAGAAATATATTTTATACACACACACATGCACACACACATATATGACATAATCAGCTGAAAATTAAGTGATACCTGTGAAACCTGCAACAAACAGCTGCTGGAACAAGTGGGAATACAGCAGTATCTGTCTTACTTAGATGTACCGTACCTGAAATTGATTGATGAACTGGAAATCAGTCTTGGCATTTACAGCCAAGTGCCAAATACCCATGCTCTAAATTCTTCATTGAATTATATTTACCACAGCACTTTCAGATTCAGCTTTTCACCTTTCCTTACCTGTCATGCATATTAAGCAACTTAGATGTAATTTTTCACTTTCCAGTTGGTTGCCTGAATTTCAAGTATTTAGTAGTCTTCCTTTCTCATTTCCTAATAAGTATTCATGGATCCAAAGAAAATGAATGTTTTAATCTTAAATGAACCAAGCATATACTATATTGCAAACTGCAGCCTGGTTCTTCTATGTTTCTCATTAACGAAGGGGTTCTTTCTTGCTTTATGGGACTTTAGTCCTGCTTTTAGGAGCCTGATACAAACTGTTGTAGCAGTGCACTTCACATCTGCACTTAATGTTTCCCATTCCTTTTGAAGGTCACTTGATGTCATCTTACAGTTCATGAGGTATTGTCGGATAAGTTTAGGGTCATCTCTGGTATTAGAAAGTTGCTTCCTCCCTTTAACTTGGCTGGTTTCTGGTCTTTCCCAGTGTCTCCAGCTTCACCTTATTCTTGTGTACTGCAGAAATTTTGATCCTGGAAGCAACCTGCTGCTCATTGTAGCCTTCTGCCAGCAGAACCATGATTCAACCAGGATTTAAAAATGCAAATTTGTTTAAAAATATAGAGTGGTCTCTATATATTTTTGTCAGCAGCTTTACACACAGAAATACACACAAACAGGCATTTGTTCAGTTATCTGAGTTCAGTTATCTGAAAATTGAAGTTTTTTTCTGAAAAATAACTTGTGCCTTTTTCTGCTCTAGATTAAATTTCCAGTTTTGCCCTTCTTCTAAAGTGCATGGATTTTCAGTTGTAGACCTGAAGCCCAATGGAGAAGATGAGGTAGGGAAGTTGCCCAAGTACCACTTCTGATCCAAGGTATGGTGTCTTCTTCTGTGGTCCAAAACTCCTTATGTGCATATATTCCAGATGGTGACCATGGAGAATGCAGAGGAGTATGTGGAGCTCATGTTTGATTTCTGCATGCACACTGGGATCCAAAAACAAATGGAAGCTTTCAGAGGTCAGTCTGGTGCAGTCTACTTTCCATTACACACACAGCAGTCTTTATGTGTGCACTGAAGTTTTTGATTATACCTTTATTTGCAGCTGAACTGTTGATGTAATAAGTTGCATGCATAGTATTACTTTGCCTGTGTAGTATAATGTGCATCATTTTCTCTTGGAAGATGGCTTTAATCGTGTGTTCCCCATGGAAAAACTGAGCTCCTTCAGTCACAAAGAAGTGCAGATGATCCTGTGTGGGAATCAGTCCCCTTCCTGGACCTTTGAAGATGTCGTAAACTACACTGAACCTAAGTTGGGTTATACCCGAGACAGGTATGTAGAATGCTCATATCAGTGGCCTTGATTTGTTCAAGGAAACATAATATACATGTCCTCTAGTCCAGGGACACTTAAAACTGTCTTTTAATCATCTTTTTTGTGTCAACACCCCTTTAATCGTGGGGAACACATCCCAGTTGGCAAATTTTATGTCAAACTGCATTTCTGGAGGGCCGGAGCCCTGTGTAGCTTAGTTCTTTTCCTGTTCCACCACAAATGATTCAGCTCAAGAGCGATGTGGTAATTAGCACAAGGAGTTGAATCAGGTGTGTTAAATGAGGGGAAACCCAAAAATGCACAGGGCTACGGCCCTCCAGGACCAGAGTTTGACACCCATGAAACAGAGCATCTGCTGTTAGATCAGTGGGTTGGGAAAGAGAGGGGTCCCAATTTTTTATTTTTTTCCCAGGCAAAAGTTTTGGAACCATTGCATGAATCCCCTTTGATGCAGAGCACCTGGTCACAAGGCCCTTATTGTAGTAGAACAAATGTAATGTTAGTGATTCTGTATGAGCTGGGTGAAGCTGTTTGAATTTCTGTCTCAAAGATGCAGTGAGACTTACTACATGTACTAGTTGTACTTCTGTAATGATGTCTATACCCAGCTTTTCATCATCATAACAAGTGCTGAAATTGCCTTTCAACAGCCCTGGGTTCCTGCGCTTTGTGCGTGTACTCTGCGGCATGTCTTCAGATGAGAGAAAAGCATTCCTCCAGTTTACTACAGGCTGCTCCACTCTGCCCCCTGGTGGTCTTGCAAATCTACACCCCCGGCTCACTATTGTTCGGAAGGTATGAATGAATTCTTTGATCCAGGGCACCTTAGATACCACTGACCAGTGTGTTTGCTGGGTAATGACATTTATTACCACAGATAAATGGAATTTAACCAACTCTGTTGTACTTCAAGATGACATTAAATATGTAATTTGAAAGTGAAAAGCTTGCATGAGTAACTAGTTATGTACTCGGATTGGACATATAGTTCAGCTTTGTGAACAAGGCACTGCTTTTATATAATACAAATCCTTTGTTCTCCATTTTTTTAATTTATTTTTTAAACTTATTCAGTCATTTTATGTAAAAGTGTATTTTGGATAAATACATCAGCCAAGTAACAATTACATGTGCAACAAGAAATATACCATAGATGGAAGTGGCAGGAGACATTCAATCTTAGAAATGAGCAGGAAAACATCACCTTAAGATTGCTTTCTGTTTAGCATTACTGCTTTTGGGAATTTTATTTTTAAATAATTGTACTGGGAACACAAAATGTGGTCTCTCTCTAAACAGGTGGATGCGACAGATGCTAGCTACCCGTCGGTGAACACATGTGTGCACTACCTGAAACTACCCGAGTACTCATCTGAAGAGATCATGAGGGAGCGTCTCCTCGCTGCCACCATGGAAAAGGGCTTTCACCTGAACTGAGCATCTACACAAATGACAGACCCTCCTTCAAAATGGTGAAGCCTATAGTGTTTTGTTGCAGAAAAAAAAGCTGTCCTCCAGACTTCCTATCTGCTCCCCCATTTCATTCTCAGAGCTTTTAGAAAACAGTTCCATGTTAACTCTACTAGCTACTGATGAAGAGCAAGTGGAGCAACTCATCACGCCACCTTCATCACCAAACCATGTCCCCTTGCACTCTGTGCTGCTTCAAGGGCTTGAGAGACTGGAAGCCAGGGCAGTCCCTTTGTTTTCTCTAGCATTATGCTTTTATCCCCTGGATGTGAACATCTTTGCTAAGTTCCACATAGTTCTCTGGGTTGAACACCGGCAGCTTGTTCCGTTACTTTCCTCAGTGACATGGGGTTGCTGGTGGATGTCAGGCACCTGCTTCTGTAGAGCTGTAACTAGAGTGTTTGGGCATTTCCTCATCAAGTTTTACTAGTGCCTGCACTGTTTGAATATTAGGTTTATTTTCTCTGTACCTTACCAGCATAACCCCCTTTTTGCTTTTATTTCCGTGTGAGTACATTTTGGTTGATTTACTGCTCTGCGATGAAGTTAAACCCTGAGTGCATTTGTGTAATTTTACAATAAAGCTATAGCAACAAAACACTGGTTCTGGGTGCTAGGCACATTGAAAAAAAAAATGAAAAAGCAAGCTAAGCTTTCCCTTGTATTTTCTTTGTATATTATAAACACTTATTTAACTTGTTGCAGTTTGAATTTAAAAAAATATTTTCAAATGTGTATGCTCCAAAAGTAATCATTAAAATGTTTGCAGTATCAATCCTGTTGTCTTGTTAATAAGCCTGAAAACTGTTTGGAATTATGAACCAACAAAGGTTATTACTCAATTTTATTTATTTCCAGATTAATATATGTAGCCAAGTAGCCATGCAAATGACTTTGCACTTCAGCTCTCGTGCTAAGTCTCTGCCACCTTATCCAGAACCAGTAACGGAGTGAGGATGCTGGTCTTATTGGTCTCCACAATGTGTCCATTCAGAATCATCTCATCCAGGATGATATGTACTTTCTCCAGGTTGAACATGATCTGATGACCTAAAGTTAAGACTAGTCACAGCCAGAAGCATTCCCTCAAAACATGTGTAGTAATAGAATTTTATTCTGTTCTTTAGAAAAGTGTTCAACATGATAAAATATAAATCATTTGCCTGGGTTCTCTTGTTTTGAAAAGGATACATCCAGCTCACTCTGGAGGGGAGAAAACATTTAAATCTGTTAGACCTTAATATTTATACACAAGATCATCCTGCTTGTTTGGATCTTTAATGTAAAATTGTATGCAGTATTAAAGACTATAGACAATTGCATCTTTAATTTAAACCTTCATGGAGGTTTTTGTTCTGATTTAAATTAGACTGGAACTAGCTTGTATTTATATTCTTTAATCGTGTTCATGATTATCATCATGAGTCATCATTCAGGGTTGATCTCAAGATTTAGTATACTTAGCTCATGCCCCACTTGCCTTTGTGTAACTAAGCTTTTAACTTTCATGACAAACTTTTAAGCTGCAAGATTCACAGTATTCTAGATTAACTCAGACTAATAAAACTTGGAGTATGTACTACAATAATCACTCCATAATTTTATCTAGGTCATTCTGCACAACTGCTGCTTCATCATTTTGTCATCTAGATTTACTTAATAGCAGCATACGTAGGAACTGTTTGAGATGCAACATGATGGTACTCCATGAATTGCCCAACTAGAGCTTGAACCTTTGAAATTGACAGGTAATTGCTTCCAGTCTGACAACTTCTTGTATCCATGTGAAGTATATTAAAATATATTTTGAAACACATCCACACTGCCTATTCATTAGAATGTTATTGTCTGAAAAGTTGTGCTACTGAATAAAATCAGTCTAACTTTTTATGCATGGCCAAACTGAACATGAAAGATGTGGCCTATAACATACACCTAAAATTTAGTTCCTAAAGATTTTTGTCTTGCCCAGCTTCACACATACTGTTTTTGCAGCTCGTTCCTTGATTTTCTTACTATCCACAATGAAATTGTACTATATAAACTGCTGAACAATAAGGTTATATTCAAACTATAAATCTGAAAGTTAAGTGATTTTAGTTTTATGAACTGGCACCATGTCTGTAGGATCAATTGCTCCAAAGTAGGATAATTACAGGATAGTCTAAGGTCTTTCACAGAAAAGCCCAGTGGGGAAAAAATGTAGAACTTACCACACGGCTGAAGTACTTATCCAGTACTTCCACAAAATTGTGTACCAGTTCATAAACTGCAAGCTCATTCTGTGCAAGCAAAAGAACATATATCACAGACTATTTAAAAACAGATTTCAAATATTTCTTCTCGCTGAAGAATGGCATTTAAAAAAAAACTAAGCCTATTACAGGAACAGAAGGGACAGACTTACCAACCACCTTCTCAATAATAGATGTTTCAAACTTTTATTGTCATGTGTACATAGTGCAATAAAATTCTCATTTGTCTGCATCCTTCATTGCCATTACAATACTTGTATTCCACAAATCATAACTGCCCCAAACAAACAAAGAACTGTTTAACATAAACATTAATGCAAAGATGCTTCAATTTTTTCCAAGTTGGCCATTACCACTAGTACACCACATCTTTATGAAACATATTTGAATTTTAAAAAGACTTTAGATAGGTATTAACACCTTAGAAAATGCTTTACATGTTATGATATTCTAATGATGTTGCGAGGGTGTAATAATTCATATATATCTTCATGTTTGAAAGCACAGTGACAAATATAACAGATTTGCAAATAGACACTTGTCCAATGAAGCTTTAAAATGCTAGCAGTTGAAGTTAGAGGGGTGATGTGGGTGGCAGTTATTTTACGGGAGCACAACATTTAATTTAAGAACAGTGTTAAGAAAAGGGGAGAGTTTATGCCCCAGTCAAATTTCATTGTTTGTCTTAGAACACAATACATTCACCTCCATTTGGGAAATCTCAGCTTCTAGGAAGCAGGACTCTGCAACCCTTTACAGCATAAGCAGTTACTGAAGATGAGAAGGACAATAGCAATGAGGAACAGACCCAATAAGCAGGCCAATATGTGACCTTCTGTTGTTAACACTGGTCCCCCAGGTGTTCTTTCCCAGATTCCTGAAAAGGAGTTCTATCTTTCCATGACACTGCAGACCTGCACCATGAAGAATAGATGCGAGGCAAGACATAATACTGTAACTTGAAGTGCTGCAGGGTGTTTTTCAAACATTTCTAATTTCAGTATTTCTTATAGCTCAGGCTTGTGAGGAAGGTGCAGAACATGTTTGTGAACTATAATCAATGAACAAGAGTGAGCGAGCAGGAAATGGTTGGGCAGCTGGGACCATTGAATTGTGCTGGCTCTCTCATTATGCTACGACCCAGAGCAATAGAATTCAGGCCACAGAAATTCTTCATTGCCTTTAGTTTTTTGGACTACTTAACACTAGGGCTGAGCCATAATGACTTCAAATCAACATTACAATTATTTCAAACCTTTATCTTGATTATGATTAATAACTGAAATTTCTTTTCTGCAGTGTTTGCATTTGACTTCTTTTTGTTTGGTGTCATCTTCACTGAAGAAAAAAGGGTCCAAAACGAAAAAAGGGTCCAAGCAGCTTAGTCATAAGCCGCTTGGGGTGTCTATAGTGACCGATGTTAGCATTGAACTAACATGTGCAGTGCATCGTTAAACTACCTAACCTCTGAAGTACAATGGTTTGCCAAAGTTGTCATGCCTTGGTTGTACCACAGTAGTTTGAACCTTGTTGGGGTATATTTCCCAAATGCCCCCATGAACAACTTACATAGATGGAACCATGCAGTTGCATGATATTACATTATTAATTTATTTAGGCTATTCATATTGTATCATACAATAATAATAATTAAGCTTATCATAATAATATGATAAGCTTCATGTAGAGGACAACAATACAATAACTGTTAGCTATTACAATGCATTTACTAAGGTAATAATGTACAGTAATAACATTCTTTAAACCCAATTCACACTATAAACACTAAGAAACTCCTGCCTTGACTTAAACACAGCATGTTAGTGGCTCATTGAGATAGACAGGGGCACATGATACCCCACTATGATAGGCTTACACATTGACAAGAGTTTGTAATCCAAGCAGTGGTGTATTTTTGTCTTTTTTCATAATGGTAACAAAAGCTCTCAGCAATTAAGAATTGATTAATTATTTTTAGCCTTTAATTTCCCCATGATTTAGTTAAAATTTTTTGCTCCCTCCTAGACCAACACCAGACAGTACACAGTTTTGGCCAATCCCAGGAGCTGGGAAGAAGCAACAATTTGAACTGTCAGGGGGTTCCCAAAGACCAGGTTGAGAAACACTAGCTTACTACCTACCTAGGCTACGGTAATTTTTTTATAAGTAAAAAGAGTACACTCTAAAATTACAATAAAAATTACAATATAGTAGAGACATAAACCAGTACCCATCCTCTCTACACACTCGCATCTGCACAACGTAGAATGCCATTGGGGTTAAAACCCTCTGAATCAACATGTCAGATTTATACTTCTTAAAATGTTAAAAATTAACGTGTTATGCAGTCCTCTCTTTGTATGTTGGTGACTCTATGCTCAAAAAAATAGAATGTTATTGGACTACAGGAAAAAAATTAGAAAATCTGTATTAATGAATACAGTAGAACAGGGGTCACCAACCTTTTTGAAACTGAGAGCTTGAAACTGAGAGCAACTTCACGGGTACTGAGCTATACGAACCCTGGGGAACCCACGGGGTCATATACGACCCTTCCTTTTATTTCTGCCTTATATTCAACTCACTCATCAAGTTAAGAATTTTTTTTTTTGCTTTACAGCCCATTGTACCATATATGGCCCAGTAACAGTGACATTTAGTGATTACTGACTGAATTAACCATATTTTTTTTCCACAATAAATATGGCCCCCAACGCATTTTCAGGTTGTTGCTGTACATGCTGCAAAGATTCACCTGTCAAGCTGTGAA
The DNA here is from genome assembly GCA_025773925.1 of Cryptomyrus ogoouensis. Taxonomy (NCBI): domain Eukaryota; kingdom Metazoa; phylum Chordata; class Actinopteri; order Osteoglossiformes; family Mormyridae; genus Cryptomyrus; species Cryptomyrus ogoouensis. The sequence continues at coordinate 7,455,356 of JAOYFF010000027.1, forward strand.
TAGGTAAGTGGCAGAAATTTTTGCATAATCAGCTATAATGTTTAGTTGTTATAGAACATGTACAACTAGGTTTTGGATGTTTTGAAACTTTTCTGGCAACGGTGATAATCATGTTCCATGCGCTCAACATCAGCCTCAGACAAAAACAGAGGGAATACAGGTGGTGCACCAGACCTTACAACCCACCACAAGTAAACT
>JAOYFF010000027.1:7455653-7476515 GCA_025773925.1 Cryptomyrus ogoouensis
AGAAATGGTTTATTTCTGGGTCAGTCATGCTTCAGACACAGGGTGTGAGCTGGTCTGGTACAGCTCCGGTATACGAATGTGGAGCGAGGTGACGCTAATTGTGGACAGTCAATGGACCCATTTTATGTTAAAACGGCGTCCTATCTACTCGTCAACAGATATACAGATTTCCAGAGAATGCCATAAATCTGATAAATTAGCAGATATTTCTCAAAACACGTTTCCGTTTCTGACATTCCCTTCCAAGCCAAGCTATTTTCTTACAACTTAGCTGTCCGATAACTAAAAGCGCAGCACGACTACACACATTACTTGAACTTCTTAACATGCAGTTCGAGGTGTTACTTACATAATCATTTATTTAATTGCACACACGAGTGACAAATCGATTTTATCCATTAATTGGAGCTGTTGCTTTAAAACTATGTATAAAACTCAAAATCTTGATTTACTGTAAACTTTACAGTAAAAACTGCTACTGTATTGTAGCAGCAACACAACAAACGAGGTCTGGGTTATGCTCATTCATTAGCCAATCACATCACTTTACTGTAGTTCAGAGCGGAGTCTAGAATTGTTTGGTCTGACTGCAGAGCAGGGCCAGCCTGACATGGTTTTGGCACAGCAATTTGTGCATGCGCGTATGGTCCACGTCAGGAATTTATGCCAAAATGTACTGAAAGGGATATCTTCATCATAATGTTATTTTAATGAAAATATTAGCCTTCAAAATATACATTATAAAAGTGCTTAGGTTTTTACAAAAATATTGCTTGAAACGCATTTGAAATAATTACTTTGAAAATGTATATAAGCCTAAGGTACTATGAGGCATGGAGTTTTTGAACTGTTTTTTGAAGTGCGGATTCCCAATTAGATGCATCAGTTACTAATAGCCAAAAAACATATTGCCAGTTAAATTTTTGATAATTAGTAACATCAAACTGGAACCACGGTTGAGACTTGACTCAGACTTTAATTTTGTGACTCGTGAACATCTCTGGTGAGAAGGTCACGTGGACTTACCTCAGTGTCACTGACCCCGACAACAATGAAGAGGGCAGCATATTGGCGATATACTAGCTTATAGTCCTTGTATTCCACAAAAGAGCACTGCAAGTGAATGAGAAGACATCTCAGGCCATGAATCTTGCATATCCTTACATATTAATCATATTCATTAACTAGCATGACCTTTGGATTGTGGAAGGAAAAAGGAAAATGCACGCTGAATAAATCTATACAAACATAAGGAAAACATACTTGCAATATAGAAACAGAAACAGAAGATGTTACTGTCTCATAGATTGAGTGTTGGAGTGAGGGAGGAATGGCTGTCATAGCTAGATCAGTCATTTCTGCTTCAAAACCAAACCAGTGACCTTTGTAGCTTCTGGACCTTACTCCATTTACTCCCCAAAACTAATCAAAGGAGGACATGTGTGAAGTAGTACTTCATACATCATAGATGTAGCTTCAGTTTCTGCCTACCTCATCTTTTCTGCGTGAAAGGCAGCTCTTGATGACATCCACCTCTAAAGATGCCCTCTTGGCCATGTCTATGTCCTCGTAGTATTTGGACAGTCGAGTCTGCCCTTGTTTGTTGACCATCAGCAGAAACTTGATCATTGTCAAATAGCAGAGTTTTCCCCCTATATAAAAATGTAGTTAGCATTTAATAAATAAAGATAAGCAGTTTGCCAAAACATGATTCTATTTCTTATGCTAAGACATTGCATGGGTGACAAAATGTACCTGATTACATTTTGAGATAGATCGCCCCAAAACTGAAACAGTGCCGTGCAGTGATAACAAAAAAGTTTTGACACTTGATTTTGTTAAGATAACTCAAAAAGACAGATCACATCAAAACTGGAGCAACACCGCTTAGTGGTGGCAAAAGGACCAGTAAAAGCAGACATCATTTGGCCTTGTGAATGTGGTAAGTCAAAAAGTATTTGATGTATCTTATTACTGCTTCACAAAAAACATAATATGGATGAAGATCTACACCTGGCTTCATTTTCAAACAAACTGCCCCAAAAACCAGAATCTGTGCTGTCAGAAACCACAGCACTGTATTCCGTGGACAACCCCATCACTTGCTCTACCAACCTAATCTGTATTTGTAACACACTCACCGACTTGTACAATTTCTAGAAGCACTTATTTATCACACTCCATTTACAGATGTGGACAAATTTGTTGGTACCCTTACAGCTCATTGAAACAATGCTTCATTTCTCCTGAAAAGTGATTCAATTAAAAGTAATTGTCTAATGTATACATGGATGCCTTTAGAATGTGATAGAATAACCCAATAAAATTGTGAAAATAAATTTGTTGTTTATTTTGCAAAATTATGCTAAAAAGTATTATGAGCAGATTTGTTGGTACCCCTAAAGAGACTATTTATCCTTACATTATTATCATGTTTCAAACTATGTGTTTAACCTTAATTAGTATCACAGGTGCCTTCAAGCTTTTCATCAGCCATTCAGCCTATTTCAAGGGAAAGAACATGCTACTGTGTTGTTTATCATCATTGTGTGCACCATACTGAATATGGACCAGAGAAAGCAAAAGAGAGAGAGCTGAGGAGCTCAGAAAGATTATAGATAACCATATTAAAGGTAAAGGCTATAAGTCTCCAAGCAGCTTTATGTTCCTGTGACCACAGTTGCCAATATTATTAAAAAGTGTAAGGTTCATGGGACTGTAGCCAACCTCCCAGGATGAGGAAATGCAACCCAAAGTTGATCAGAGGAGAAAAAGGAAACCATCCAAAACCATTCAAGCTGAGTTCCAAAGTCAAAGTACGTCACTCTCTGATGGCACCATCCATTGCATTCTGAACAATAATGGAAGAAGACCCAGGAGGGCTCCACTATTGACAGCGGAACATTAAAAAGCCAGAGAGGAATTCGGCAAAATGCATGTTGACAAGCCCCAAGTTTCTGGGAGAATGTCCTTTGAACAGATGAGAAAAAACTGGAGCTTTCTGGCCAGTCACATAAGAAGGAAAATGAAGCTTTAAAAGAAAAGAACACCACACCTATTGCATCTGGCATGAGGAATCTTGGATCTGTGCAGGGCACAATGAAGTCTCAAGACTACCAAGACATTCTAGAGCGAAATATACTGCCCAGTGTCAGAAAGCTCAGCCTCAGTCGCAGGTCATGGGTCCTTCAACAGGATTATGACCCAAAATATACAGCTAAAAGCACTCAAGAATGTGTGAAAAAAAAACACTGGACTTAAATGGCCCTCTATGAGCCCAGATCTTAATCCTATTGAACATATATACTATGGAAACAAATTGCATTGTGGAGACGCCACCCTTCAAACCTGAGACACCTTGAGCAGTTTGCTGAGGAAGAACGGGCCAAACTACCTGTTGGCAAATGCAGATGTCTGATTGTGAAGTACAGAGATCGCTTGTTGGCAGTGATTGCTGCAAAAGGTGGTGCCACAAATATTAAATTTAGGGTACCATTTTTTTGGTCCGTGCCATTTTCATTTGTTTAAATATATTAAATATTTTAACTGAATCAATAATCAAAAAGCAAAGTCTGATTTGTGTTAAATATGGAATAAACAATAAGGAATGCCATTAAACTTTTATTTCAGAGATAGTACCCTTCCACAAAAACTAATAAATTTGTCCAAATCTGTATATGACAATTTGCAGAATTGTTTCCCACCAATTAGATGGGTATTTGCAGTCCTTTATGGATGTTATATTTGAATATTTCATCTCGTATATTAGGCCTATTCATATATTTATGTTTAAATACTTATGTTCTACTTATTTCTCTTTTGCACTATGACCATAATTTTCTGTGACATAACAGTAAGAACTGTAACAGGTACACTAATGATATGTACAGAGGCCTGGAGGGGCCCTGGACAGTCTTGTGTTTTTTTGTGTGCATGGTTTACATGTAACCTGTTTGCTGATGCTTTTACCAAAAAGACAGCGTAGAAGGACAACAGTTTGTATGTGCTTCCTGAGATTTGAACCTTTTGAGTTCTGTGTTCTTCATACAATGCCATATGTGGTGCACTCCAGGAGAGCGGTTCACTCAATACTATATAATGCTTTTATTTAACATGCTCACGAAATAGTCAGTCAAGGTAACAATTGCACGGTCAAAAAAATATGAGACAAATCCCATCTGATAATGGTTCGAAACAGGACACAGCATTTTAAATTTTCAATACAACTCAATCTCTAATATACGTAAGGAAGCTCGTTTACGCCATGTGGAGGAGAAAAAAAAACATTTATCTCAGAATTTTGACTTAAGGCAATATGATGATCTGATTACGGCTCCAGAAAAACGTTATATGGATGAAGATGTACACCTAGTTTTATTTTGAGAAAAATTGCCCAAAAAATAAAGCAGCAGTGCTATGTGGCAGAAAAGGAAGTAAAGGACAGCTGTAGAAGACACAGCATCTTGTGAACACAGTAACACTAAAAGTATGATATGGATTTTATATAAATTTTGCAGACACATTTTATGTGATTATAAAATGAAATGATAAAATATCGAAGCAGATCACTTGAAGTAGTGCTGCATTGTGATAACAAAAAAACACGATCCCATTAGCATGATAGCTCAAATAGTACATGATAGATCTTCTTTGCAGACAGGTTGTAAGGGTGAACATCTGGACCAATTTTGAATCAAATCACTCCAAAACTTGAAGCAGCGCCACATAGCAACATCAAGAAGGAAGCCTCAGACACAATCTTATGAGTATGATAATTCGTAAATTATTTGCTAGATTTTTCCAGACTTTTACTGGACATTTTCAAATTCTGGGAAAAATTGTGGCACATTTGAAGTAATTGCGCTTAGTAACAACCAAGGCAAGGGTGATTTAGATAAGACATTTGACCTTGAGATAGAATAATATTAAATAGAGTTATCCTATTAAAATCCACCAAAGATCAAATAAAATTATTACCACTTCACAAAAACATTATATGGATGAAAATCAAACCTGAAATCAACACCTAATAGACTCCTAAATCACTCTTAAATTGAAACAACATCAATACAGGGCAGCAGAGGACAAAAACAGAGGCTTAGCCCCCAGCTCAGTGATTCTCAAATTGTGCAGCATGACGTTACAAAAGAATATTCCGAAAATAAAGTTTATATTAATTTTTCATTGCTAGCCTCCCCATTTGGGATTTTTTTTTTTATCAGTAGCAGTATGATAGCAATTTTCAATGTGGGGAACACTGAAATTTATTATGGAAGAATTTAATCATGTGACTTTTTTTGGTGAATAGAGTGTGTACAGTCAGCTTTTAATTATATTTTCTTTAGACTGCGGTATTTTCATTTGGCAAAATTTGGTTTCTTTGGATTCATTTGGAAATGTGGTTTCTTATTCAAATAAATTGCTCAAATGCCATGTTGCCAGCTGTTTTTCAGGTATAAAACCAATCTGGGCCAGGTTAATTTCAGTGTTTTCTTACAGTGGCACACCTGCTGTGCACTAAACATTTCATATTTGCTTGACTGAAGATGAATAAGATCTCCAAATTCCAAATGAAAATGTGAATTATTCAAATGAGTTGCTCAATATCCTGTGGTCTGTGTGAATTCCGATGCCCAGTGCAATGACAGAGACACTATGCTGTAAAAATGACATATAAATGAGGTACTGACTCTCTGATGTCATAAAAGATCCTTGAGCATCTTTCAATAGAGTAGGAGTGGTACCCCGATGCTCTGACTAAAATTGCCCACTGTGGACCTTTCAGATTTGCCCTCATAATCATCCTCTTTATCTAACTGATGAAATTTCTCCTGCCCCTTCACCACTTTTACTACTGTGAGGTGAGTGTACTGGCGCAGAACGGCTACCATCGCATCATCCAGATGGGTGCTACACACTAGTGGTGGTTGAAGCGGCTCCCCATTGGCTCTGTAAAGTGCTTTCATCAATCAATCATCAATCCTCTCCGTCCCTTGTGGGACATAAGGCTTCAATGAGCTCTCTCCATTGCATGCGGTCCTTTGCAGCATGTTGTGCTTCTCCCCATGACAGGTTCATCTTTTGAAGCTCCTGTACCATAGTTTTATGCCAGGCCTTTTTGGGTCTTCCAGATTTTTTTTTCCAGGTGGTGTCCATCTTAAGGCAACTCTTGGGATGCGGTTTTGCTCCATCCTTAACACATGTCCAAGCCATCTTAAGAGTCTTAATGTAATGTCCTTGGTGATGCTTTGACTGTTTGTTTTCTTGTATAGTTGTTGGTTGGATATTTTGTTGGGCCAAAAGATCTGGCAGATTTGTCTGAGGCATCTGTTGTGGAAGACCTCAAGTCTCCTCATGTCTGTACTGACCACATGCAAACACTCTGAACCATATAGGAGGACAGATTTTATGTTGCTATGTTATGTTACATGAGCATCTTTGTTTTTAGGCTATATTGTTTAGACCTCCAGATGGAACGGAGTTGGGAAAAGGCACCCTGAGCCTTTCCCAGCCTTGCTCTAATGTCTTTATGGACAGAGCTGTCCTTGCTGATAAGGCTGCCAAGGTAGGTGAAGTCCTCCACAAACTCGAGTGGTGCTCCATTCACCTGGATGGGTGCTGTGGGGGTGGAGTTTATGCACATCACTTGGGTTTTGGAGGTGTTGATGTTAAGTCCGGCCTGTCTGGCATATTTGTTGAGCCTGTCAGTTTTCGACAGGCTGTGCTTCAGGTGTCTTGAAATGCGCTATAGAAATGTAACATTCATTCATTCATTCATTGATCATTCACTCTACAGGGTTCTGTTGAAGCAGTATCCTCGATTTAAAGTGGCATGGATCCTGTGAATAAGAAGCTGGCGAGTAACTAGCCAACCTCAGCCTCATCTCCATCTCAGTGCTACTTACAATACCCATTTGACATCAAGGTTAAGGGTCACTGAACTGGCCAATAACAAAAAGCTTCTCTAGAGGTTGTAATATAAATAAACATGTTTGCTGAGATTCTGAAAAGTCTGAATTTAAACTTATTAAATCAGAACTGACAAAATAAGTCAGATACTTGAATTCAACCTTTGAATAGTTAAATATGGTTAATCTCTCTCCTTTTCAGACATTCTCAGACACAGACACACAGTTGGAATGAGCACACAATAAAGCCATTTCTCCGGTGACCCTGGAGTGTTAATAATAAATTTCCCCAAATGCAAATACTGTAGTCTAAAGAAAATATTAATACAAGACTACTCTAAACACTCTCCCCACCACTCAAAAAAAAAGTCACACAATTAAATTCTCCCATAATAAATTCTGCAATGTTCTTCATGATGAATGTTGCCAGCCCACTACTATACTGCTACTGATAAAATTTGCCAAATGGGGAGGCTAGCAATGAAAAATCAATATAAACTTTACTAAAGAATAATCAGAAAATAATCCCATGCTGCACAATTTCTGAATCACTGACCTGTACATAGAACATGAAATGTAACTTCTCTGGTGGGAAAGGAGCCTGGGCTGGTACGGGAGGTAGAGAGATACTGACTAAATGTAGTCGGCTTAACCTCAATGCACAGCTCGGACTCTGGAGAGAGGCTGGACTCTATTCCATTCTGGAGTTGCCCATGGTGAGAGGTGCCGGGCAGGGGTGGGACTACTTATAGCCATGCGGTTCAGTCCCAATGCATTGGAGTTTACCCTGGTGGATAAGAGGGTTGCCTTCCTTCAACTTCATGTCAGGGGATGGACTCTGAACTAGTGTTCAGTCTGTATGTGCAGGCAACTATCAGGGTATCCGGCCTTCTTGGAGGCCTGGGAGGGGGTGCTGGAAGGCACGGGGGGATTATTATTTTGTTGGGGCACTTTAATGCTCATGTGGGTAATGGCAGGGAAACCTGGAAGGGTGTGATTGGGAGCAATCCGATCGTAATCTTAGTGGTGATCTGTGCTGTACAGTTTGTCTATAACAAACACCATGTTTGAACATAAGGGTGTTCAATGATCGATTTTGTAATCGTATAATCAGATCTGCGTCCATATGTTTTGAACACCTGGATGAAGAGAGGAGTTGAGCTGCCAATTGATCACCATCTGGTGGTGAGTTGGATCAGATGGGAAAATGCAAGATAGACCTGGTAGACCCAAACACAGTGTGTTGCAAGTGTCTGGCAGAGGCCTCACACTGCCGGCAGAACTTCTCTTGCATCCCTAGGGAGTCAGGGGACATTGAGCCTGAATGAGCCATGTTCCAGGACAGGACTCCATTGCTAACATGACATTGCAGAGCTGTGGCCATAAGGTTGTTCGTGCCTATTTCAGCAGCAACTCCGAACCCAATGGTGGACACCAGCAGTAAAGGGAGCTGTCAGGCTGAAGAAGGAGGCCTTCCGAGCTTGGGTGGCTTGTGGGACTCCTGAAGCAGCTGACAGGTATCGGCAGGCAAAGCAGGAAAGCGGCCTTGGCAGTTGCCGAGGCAAAAACTCAGATAGACACTTTCAGTCGGCCTCGAAAAGGTTCTGGCAAACCCTCAGGCGATTCAGGAGGGGGAGGTAGGACTTCACAAATGCTATTTACAGCAGGAATGGAGAACTGCTGACCTCAACTAGGGATATAGTCAGATGGTGGAAAGAGTATTTTGAATATCTCCTAAATCCCACTGATATACCTTCCATGGAGGAAGGTGTATCAGAGGGAGCGGGAGATCGACGGATGGATCAGGGCAGCGTCAACAATAACGCAGATGCTGCACCATTCCATTTTGGTGAAGAGGAAGCCGAGCTGGACATGAGTTCTAGGTAGTGATTGAAAGAATGAGATTGCGGATACAAGTGGCTGAAATGAGTTTCCTCCATGAGCTCTGGGTAGTGACCGAAAGAATAAGATTGTGGACACAAGCGGCCAAAATGAGTTTCCTCTGGCTGGGCTCAGCCTTAGAGATAGGATGAGGAGCTCAGATATTTGAGGGGGTTCAAAGTAGAGCTGCTGCTCCTCTGTGTCGACAGAAGCCAGTTGAGGTGGTTCAAGCATTTATCTAGGATGCCTCCTGGACGATGCCTCCCTGGGGAATATGTTTAGATGCGAGATTTTTTCTGTTTTCACAAGATGAGAGCTGCAGCCACTGCTTTTGGCCTCTGCTGCCTTCTATCGCTGTTGTTTCAGTTTTGGGGTGATTTTGGGGTCTATTAGGTGTAGATTTTCATGCATATAATGTTTTTGTAAAGTGGTAATAAGGTCCAAATATCTAATAGAGTTATCCTATCACAGGGTCAAGTGCCTTATCAAAGTCACCCTTGCCTTGGTTGTCACTAAGTGCCATTGTTTCAAATTGCTAAATTTGTTATCACGCTAATGGGACCAAGTGTCTGAAACTCCTCTTTTTTTGCTACCGCAATGTAGCAGTGCTTCAATTTTTGGGTGATCTCTCTCAATATTTTATTTCCATTTTGTTACTTATAAAATGTGTCTGAAAAGTTTGAAAAAGGTCCAAACATACTTTCAGTGTTACTGTGTTCACAAGATTCTGTCTTCTACCACTATCCTTTAATTTAATTGCTGCCATACAATGCACCTGCTTTATTTTTTGGGCATTTTGTCTCAAAATGAAATCAGGTGTAGATTTGTATCCGTGTAATGTATTTGTGAAGCAAGAATGCAATTCATGAAATTTTTTCATTTTATGACATTCACAAGATGAAATGTCATCTGCTTTCACCTTTCCCTTTGCTGCCACTAAGCGCAGTTGCTTAAATTTTGGAGTGATCTATCTCAAAATTTCATCAGTTCCATTTCATCATTTAGACCAGGGGTCTCAAACTCCAGTCCTGGGTGGCCGGAGCCCTGTGTAGTTTAGTTCTTTCCCTGTTCCACCACAAATGATTCAGCTCAAGAACTGTGTGGTAATTAGCATAAGGATTTGAATCAGGTGTGTTAAATGAGGGTGAACCAAAAACTGTGTAGGGCTCCGACCCCCCAGGACAGGAGTTTGAGACCCCTGATTTAGACATTGTGCCTACAGTGTTTGAAAAGATCCATCGAAGACATTTTTAGTTATTACGTTAAGGAGAAAGCGTCTGCGGATGTTCCAAAATCATACGTATCCCAACCTCGGGCAATACAATTACTGATCAGCCTCAACATAGCTAATATCTGCCCATCTGTGTCCGGTTTTACTAAAATACCTTCACTATTTGACTTAAGATGAGCCGCAGGTGAAAGAAATATCTCAGCAGTCTTGTATAATATTAATGTACATAATTACACGCAAGCCTTTTGGGTTTTGTGGCTATTTTCCCCAAAGTTCTGATTTTTAATATAATTTACTTTTACTTCAAGAAGCCCCAGTTATAGTCACAATGCGATTCGGCATTTGTCATTTTGTTATTATTCCCGGTTGATCAGTATTATTAGACACGCCTAATTTTTGTTAATCCCGGTCACGTTGTTTTCCCCTGTTGTGTACCGCAGTACCCATGTGTTTTTTTCTGCTTTGCATCACGCACTAACGCATGCTCCATGTTTGCATAGGACTTTATTTGGACGAACTATGGCAAACGCACGGGGCGAGCGTATCCCAGCATGCAACGCGCACCCCTTCTCTCTCACCCCTGCAGCGAGGAGACTCACATCCAGGGAAAGAACTAATGGCGGCCGGGAAGTCCGTGCTGCTTTGATACCAAATCTACAAGGCGTATTACAGCATAACCTACGATACTATATAAGTGAGGGCGCTTGAAAAACAAAAAGGAGATACACGTGTTAAGACATACTTGAAGAGGTGATAAAAGGGAGTTGTGCGAAAACAGGGTTGCGATAGCAGCTTGTGTTTGCCCACTTTTAAAATGGATGAACACCCCGGAGGAGTAGGAATGGCCGCTCCGCGAGCGCAGCAGACAGCACAGCAAGGCAATAATAACGTTGTTCCCCAAACTGGGGCGGGAGGCGGTACCGCGATGGCGCAGCAGCAGGACGATATGCCTCGACCGCAGCAGTACACTATCCCGGGTATCCTACACTACATCCAGCACGAATGGGCCCGCTTTGAGATGGAGAGGGCGCACTGGGAAGTGGAGAGGGCCGAACTGCAGGTACAGAACAGCTCGCTTTCCGGCGGCTGTCATGTCCGTTAAGTAACATCGCACACTGGTTATGCAGCTAACTGTGTTACTGTAGCTAGTTGTGTTACTGCTTCGTGTAGTAACGCCCCTTTATAAAAGGCATGGTTGATAGATACGACTGTTATCCTTCTAGCCGGATACCCAGCTTCATTAGCCGGCGAAGAGCAGCGAAGCTGCCCCTTCTTACCTTGGAGTTTCAATGGCCTTGTGCCCTTCTTACTAATGTGCCTTTCCCGCTGTTATCATCCTGCCGTCAATGAGAAGGTAGAGGTGGACGGAGCAGCTTGTAGCTAGCTGGGTAACTGTTAGCTAATGTTCCCAGCAGCCATTTTGCTCCGTCAATATGGCGTCGGCCCGTGTCTGCTTTAGGTTAGCACGGTGATGGGCGATCGATGTGGGGGAGAAGAGGTTGATTTTTGCGGGGGAGAACAATGTAGCATTACATCCCGTTTCAGTTTCTCGGTGTTAATCCCTACAATTTCTGCATTAGCTGGGAAATGGCAGGTTCTGCTGCTCAAGTCTAACTTTCAATTAAGGAGGAACCGATTTCTTAACTTCACGCCTCCTGTGTTTACTCCGCTCTTATTGTCATCTTCCCAAAAACACCAAATCGCAATTAATTAATTGATTGATTAATTATAAACAGTGGTCTGTTGTATAGACGTTGTGAAGTGGCCGCACACAACTGTTTGTCCCTGATGTCCTTGGAATTATCTGTAAAGACGACGGTAGCTTGCATTTTCATTGTGGGGATCTGTGCATCCGAAATAAAACCCACAGTACACGTTTCAGCATCCAGGGAAGGCCATTACTGCCTACTTCTGCAGGACCGCGAGTGGATCCACACATGCCAATTTCATCTTCATTTATGGGTATTACATTAACAAACGAGCCCATGATCACGAGTATCGATCATGGAACTAAACATATTCATCTCTTACCTTCTTGGGATTAAACAAAAATAATTTCTTATGTTACCTGCCAGATAAGGCAAAATATAACACCTGAGTCATTTTTGTGAATGTATTCTAAATTCAGTTCCGGTGCATAGGTTTTTATGATAGCAGGGTTGAATTTTTTTGTAATTAATGCTGGCTCATTTTGTGATTGAATTCATATTTGGTTAAAGTGACAGTTTAGCACTTTAATATTAAATTAGTTCTTAGACTTGCTGTAAGTTGAAAGTGTCTTAAGGTGTAATCTGTTATGTACACTGCAAAGTAGGTCAGGGTCTATGTCTGTCAGCTTACTGAAGTGTCATTTTTCAGAAAAAGCTTGAAACTTTACTGAAAATTCCCTGGTCTCTTGCCATGCTATATTCATTTTCTGACCTTTTTTAATCATATGGTTTGGTGTGTAAGTGACTGATTTCTCTATATACAAATTTACTTTTAAAAGCCTTATTTTTCTTTTTAGTTCATGGAAAAATTTCTTAATCACAACTAGACAATTTGTATGATGCAGCAATGGATGTTATTCCTTTTGGTGATGGTTTATGTCCCAAAAGATGATGCATTGCAACTAACTATATGTGTATTGCACTTAAGGTTTAATCTCCCATAATTTAATAAAAAAAGGTTGTTTCATAAAGCATGGTGTTGAGTGCAGTACTGGATCAAGATTTCTTTGAAAATATAAATTAGAGAATCTTAATTTTGGCCAAATGTCTACAAACATACAGAATGTCTACATTTTGGGACTATACTGTGGAGATATAACAAAAAAACTTTCACAAGTCCACTTGTCCTCCCCCGGTCGCCCAGAGGAGGATGGGGTCCCCTTCCGAGTCTAGGTTCCTCAAGTTTTCTTCCTGCTAGAGGGAGTTTTTCCTTGCCACTGTCGCCTCAGGCTTGCTTGGTGGGGGTTCGGGCCAGTTATATGTAAAGTGCTTTGTGATAATGACTGTTGTTAAAAGCACTATATAAATAAAATTGAATTATTACCTACTGGATCATGGCTTGGGAAATTAATCTTTATTCTCTTGAGATCAGAGGTGTATTCTAAATGCAGTTAAATTGAATTATTTGAATTAGGAATTGTACGCACAATTTTGATTTTACTGAAATATCTTTAAATAAATGTATTTGTTTGCATTTATTTATATAATAAATATAAGTGGCTGCCTGGTACTGACTTGCACTGCATTTTCCATTCTAGATTTCATAATTTGCTTGTCCTCTCCAGTAGTGAATCTCAAGGATACTGTCTGGTATGGAGAACTGCCTAGACACTACCTAAAGCCTAGTTAATTCTTCACTTTTCTGCATGCGCTTTCAGCCTGGGGACGATCGCCTGCGTGGCAGCTTGTGTTCATACTACACTTGGTTGCGGATGGTTGTGGTCGGTGCATGCATACAGGAGAGGACAGATGTATTGCAACAAACAGAAATACAAGCAATGTAGTGAAACGAATAGTGTAAATGTTATTAGTCTAAACACTGTCAGTATTATGGTCATAAGGCATACCACAGTATTTTGAAATCCTTATGACAAAATTAGCTGGACCCTAACCATTTGGTGAATGTTCTTGCCAAGATTTCAAAATGCTGGAATAGTGCTGCTTTTTACAATGTCATACTCCTCAATGTAATGTCTGGACAGTATGAAAAATTAGACATGCGGGTATCTCCGACCCTCCTCAGACTGCACACCATAACTACTACTACAACAGCAGCAACAACTTCTCTTCCCTACTACTTTGCTGTTGACTGCTGATCTGTGAAGTCCACACTGCCACCTGAAATTGAAAATGCCCAATCAATTTTCTTGCACATGCACGGTCGTTGTGCACAGATGCACAAGATTTCTGCTAGACATAAAAATGTGGGCTACACGTGCACTGACTGCAGTAGTCCATAGACAACCCCTGATGATGAAATTTACGTCACATCCCCTCGTCCACACTGAAAACGCATGTGGAAAAGTGAAGTATGGATTGGCCTTAACATAACTAAGGGTGTACCGTACTCAAGCATGACTGTCCCCACTCCCCTGGTGGTCTGTGCTCACGTTGCACTTAACATTCTGGTTTTGAGTACGCATTTGTCATCACCGAGTGCCTCTTGGTATTGAAAAAAGCATAAGAAATGCGCTATCGCATGGTGTAGTGGATTTTATGATTATTGTCCTTATTTTGTTGTTTATTTGGAGTCATCTTAGGCATGATGATACATGGCCCTCATAGATTTATTGAGTATGCAACACAGCTGCACATATATGAATGTCCCATATTATACTACCACTCAAAGTTTTTGGGTGTTGCATCCATTTGCCATACGCATTCTTTAAATATTTGTCGCTCCCAAACCTGTACAGCCTACCTGATCTATTTGTTCCAGGTCCAGTTCACATATGTGCATGCATGTGCCAGTAGCATCATTGAAGTCATGTCTGTGTTCCATGCTCAGACACGGTTAGCCATCACACTATGAATACCGTGCCCATGTCCAACTGAACCGTGCCACAACCCACCTCTGCAAGTGGGCCTGGCAGTGATGCAGAGCGATCACACTAGTCAAATGTGCTCGGGCACAGTACAGATCACCTAGTGTGAGCACACCCTAATACATAACCTGGCAAGTGCCACTTGTAATTTTGCCTACTTTGGGGCATAAGTTGTGTTCTGATCCTCATTGAAATTATAGAGTCCTCGGTAATCTGTTGTGGCAGTTGTCACAAGTAGCAAACAAATTATGTGATCTTTTACTGGAAAATGAACTTGGTTAAATGTTTCCATAGTCTAAATTTTTAACACAATTTTATTAAAACAGTAAGATTAATTTTTAAATGTTTTGTTATACAGGTGCATCGTCTTTGTTCAGCTATCTTTGATCAACTTGAAATATGTCTTACTATTTCCGATTTTGCTAAATGTGAACTTGTATAGCAACTGTAGGTACTGTTAGTAGAATAACTGCCTAAATGGTTTTTCTCATTATTTGATTGTGACAAGTATTCTTTGCCATACAGTTTGTGTTCTGGGGCTTGTATGTGTCAGGACATTTGCATGATAACCATATTGTTCAAGTGTTCTTTGTCATTCTCTCTTTATAAACTCCCTGTTGCCTTTAATGGCCTAATAGACACTGACTACGCAAGACCTAGACTCAGAAGGCAAGCTGCTTTCTTTGGTACTTGAGTCATCTATCATGCCTTACTGGCTTTATCAGATTTATATAAAGCTGTGTGTGTTATGTGTATATTTTTGTGGCTCCCTTTTCAGTGGTCATAATCATAATCAAAGCTGTATTTAAAATTAACATGAACATGGTGGTGCATCATTTATTTCAAGCGCGAGGCAGAGTTGAAAACATAAGCATTTTTAAATCGGCAAACTCCTATGCTAGCCCCAATCCTAGAATTAAGTTATATAAATGGGTCTTAGATCTGCAAACACTCAACCAATCCAAGAAGCCAAACGACAGATGCTTAATTTGAAATTCACTGGCGCAACTAATCAGATTTGTGCAATAAGCATTGATTGGCATAAATTGCAAAGTGCACTGAGTGCTTGATCATAGCATTAATTTAAATCTATTGTTGATATAGGGTCACAACTGGGCTCTCATGGTAGAAATAGGGTCGTGGTGCCAATAAGGTTGAGAACCACAGATGTAGTATTGGGTGGTATACCGATTCATACTGAAAAACGTTTTTTATTGTTGTTATGACATAAATTTTTCTTACACCGCAATACCGGTTTTAGTAGTCTACACAACGTTCGGAAAGCGGCACAGCTGGAAACTATTTAAGGGGGGACCTTTTTCCACTGCTGCACTGCTAAAAATGTACCGTGAAAGATCAGAAACGGGAAAATATAGCTGACGCTGACACTGGGGTTGTCAAAAAAATCGATTCTCAGATACTAATCGATATTAAAAATTAGTATCTGATTAGATACTCATTTTCACCATTATTAATACCAACAGTGCAGTTTTCGCCTCATTCGCCAAACTTCACACAGCACCATTACAGCACAGGTGCGCGTGCACGCATGCACACACTCGCGCAGCCCCTCCCCTCCCCTCAGCCGCTGAACGCATTCACGCTGGTTAACACATACATACCAAGTTGGCTGAACATGGCATATGCTGCAGTTGAAGGCACTTCGCAAGCTGCTTTAGTAAAAAAAAAATGCAACAGTGTTTGGAAGTATTCTGCAGACGAGCATACAACAGCTAAGGATTTCGATAAGCCTCTATGCAAACAGTGCTACAAAGTTGTGGCGACAAAGTCAAGTAGCACGTCAAACTTGGCGAAGCATCTTAAAGACAGACATCCTGGTTTTTATGAGAAATTTTGCTAGGTCAGTAAAGTTTGCGTTCCAGCAACACTGAACTATTAAACAAACAAGACAAAGAACAAAGAAATTAATTTTTGTATAGCGCATTATCACAACATTACATTGTCTCAAAGCGCTTTACAGCATCCCCACCCATCCCCACTTATCAAAACACTTATCAAAAATGTTAACTTGGCTGGCGCACACCTTAACATTAGCCGTTTATCTATAAGCAGTTAGCCAACAAACATGTTAGATGTATGTTATCATTAAGGTAGCAGATAGGCGCAATGGCTAATAATAAAATAATATAGTTAATATGGGAACAATGCAAAAACGTAAAACAAAAATGTGTCCTGTAAAATCCTGTAAAATGTGGTAAGTGCCCAGTCATACTTTAAAAAAAAAAAATACTGTCGTATACCGTGAAACCGATATAACTTTGAAAAATACCATGATGTCAATTTTTGGTCATACCACCCAGCTCTACACAGACATAAACATTAAGTTTAAGTCAGTTGATTGATACTCTTTAGTAGCTGCACACAGTATACCAGGATGTATTGATTTATTGAAATTCTGAAAAGTTCTGAGTGCTGAGACATGCTCAGATAAGCTCCAATGAAATGCGTTCTGTATGTATGAAATCAGTTCATCAGTCATTTTCAAAAACTCCTTATTTGGTCAGGTTAGTGATCAGCATATGCTGTTTTTCAGAGTAGAAATGTCTTTGAATGTACTGTACCTACTTAAGGCAATACCTATACCGACTTCTACTTATGTTAATTTGTCTTGAGTAAATTAGGACTTACATAAAATATCCTCACCGTGCACATTATTTACCGATGGCTCTTATGCAACACACCTGAAGTATGTTAAGCATAAGTTGATGTAGCCAGACGTGGCAGGCAGCTGTATCTTCCCAGTTTTCTCGCATCTTGTGCTGTGAACACATCTGTTCTAATTTGTGTAGTGTTTTATACAAATGTAAAGAATTAATTTGACTAGGCCTGTGTGATTATTGTAATATGTAATATGTCTGACATTTACTATAGAATTATACTAATTGTGTATTTTTTATACCTGTGTTTGCAACAGATGCTTATGTTTGGTTAGGTTAGGCTAGGCTATGTTGAATGGGGGGGGAATCCAACAGTAGTAAGTTATGACTTGGTTAAGGGATTGAAGAACGGTCTTTTTGTGCAAGTCGAGGAGTGTCTGTATAGTGTTTTTTGCCATTTTGGGATTTCTGTCTATATCTGGTTCTGTAGTCCATATTCTTGGTTCGTGATTGAAAAGGACAGACGGGTTTCTTTGATCATGTTAAAGATTGATAAAAAGCCATGGACATTATAGCGCAGGGGGTTAAAGTTTCGCTAAAACGTTTTTACTAACATAGGAAAAAACCTTAGCTAGCTTTGCAATTTTAATGATTATTCCTTTTCAAGATTATTGAATATATGTTTAATCAGTTTAAAGTTTACCTCCAATGCTTCACCACGTTTTTGCAGTGGTTCCCCCATGGTTTGCTGTGGCTTTACATGCATTACAAATTGCAAACTTTGTGTCGTCTTCACTCACAGTGAAGAACTTCTATGCTAACAACAAGTTGTTGTGTGACTGCGAATGTGCACACAGCTGTGAGGCTATTGTCTGTGCTGTTGTGTGTATGATTTATGGTGCATGCGTAAAATGGACCTGCGCTGATTCTGCCCACAGCTTAGCTGGTTGATCGGTGCCTCTCTACTTTTGACCATCTCAAGATAATTTGTACTATTCACTAGTCTGTTGCTAAACATTTATGTTGCTGTATTGAAATGTGGTATACTTAAGATTTTTGTCATTTGTGTCATTTTGATGTGTTGGCATGTTAACCAATAAGCCTATACTTCATGCATATAAGGAATTTCAATGCAGTTTCAAAATAAGATTCTAATGATGTAATGTGGAAGATATGTTTCAGTACCAGAGCTGGGTTTCTTATGGCTGTGCTGTACTCTCTCCAGGCGTAGTAGATGTGTACATGATGCATGGTGAGTCTTTGCAACATGCTTACCAGCCCTTGATGGCTTCAGCTGCTTTTTTCTATCCAAGGTAGCTGACAGATTTCCACTGGGGTCAGGTGACAAGTACAACCACTTATCCTTGTTTAGCTGCCTGTGGATCTGAGCAGAGATTCACCATGGATATTGAAAAACATGTTGTGACTTTACCACAGCTATTGAAGTCTCTTACTGAAATGCAGCTGATTTTTCTTATACTTTTTACACTTGAAGCTACATACACCAGAGTGAAAAGCTGAAATTACATCTTTTCTTACTGCCAAGAAATTGGGGTGATTTTTGTATTTCGGTTTACATACCTTTAGGTCGTCTTTGAAAGACAGTGTTGCTTTTAATGTTTTGTCCATTGTGTTATGCTCTCAAAAATCACCAATTCTGCTGTTTTCCCATTTCTGCATATAGGGATTTTATGGTTTCTTAATGATTTCTTTCCTTGATTTTTAACATGTTTTCCCATTGCTCAGTAATTTTAGCAGTAAAACCAAAGTACTTGAATGGAAACCTTGGTGAATAAAGAGAAGTTTCACAAACTTCAGCCTATAATTTAGGAGCTTTTAGGTGTCAGAGCTGCCCTTAATATGTTTCCATTGTGAAAATTGAATGTGCCATCCAACTATAGGCAGTGGTGGCCTAATGGTTAGAGAAGTGCACTTGTAATTGAAAGAGTGCTGGTTCAAATCTCTGACCAGCAAGCCACCACTAAGGTACCCTGAGCAAGGTTCCGCCCCGAAGCACTGCTCCCCACGCACTGAAATAGCTGCCCCCTGCTATGTCACGTTGTCACATATGGGTTAAAGGCTGAGGACACATTTCCTTGTTGTGCACTGTGCACTGTGTGCTGTGGTGTGTCAACAGTGGTCATTGATCACCAGATTTTAATTCCTAATTCTAATTCACCAAATTGCGATACTTTTTCACATTTGCAAATGTTATGATAATGGTAGCGTTCAGTGCCATATGTAAAAAGTATTAAAATGTTTATAGACAAATGGTAATGGGTAGAAATCAAATGATTGTTGCCTTTTTGTTTACACTGCAACTTGGAAACTGTAAGAGGCATTGGAGAAAAAAGGTTATTAATAGTCGTGTAAAGATACATCGATGCATCATGATAAATTGATTATTAAGGTAGTGATTCAGTGCATCAATCTGTTTACGTCAGAGTCAGTTCTGTGGGGGGGGGGAATCCATCATAGATACTCCAAACACACGTAGCACACAAATTTCTGAAATTTAGGAAATTTGGGGAAACTTGCCCACTCTCTCAAATGGTTAAGGTAATCTTGGCGCCACAATGCTTTTTGGAAGTTTTCTTTGTAGTGCAAAAATGTCATGCTTTTTCTAGAATCAGTAGCAATGTTGTAAAGCCATTCTGTAAATCTGGGAGCTGCTAGGAGTGGAACTTGCAGGCACAATCTGGTACTTTTAATGTGTTTAAATATATATGTGTTTAGTGTGTGTGTGTGTGTGTGTGTGTGTTCATTCAAGAATTCTCATTCTTGAGAATAGGGACATGGATTTTTCCTCTTCAATCATGCTGGGAAAATATATTTTAAAAGATCAATGTCTTGGCTATTAAACTTTGTAATGGGCCAAACTCCCAGTGATTTAATTTTGTCATCGGTTGAAGGCTTGAATTTGGCAACTCCATCACAATAATATCACATTTTTAACACAAACACACAGCTGATGTACAATAGAATTTTTTATTGGCATAAACAAATTATTTAAATCATTCTGAACATACGTTTAATGAATATAACAGAAAAAAACCCATCTGACAGAGGTGACTTTTCAGTGATGACAGCCAGCTGATGGAGTTGCACACAAACATATAAAAACTTAGATGGACACAGAATGCCATTTCAAACATGAATGTCCTATTTTTGGTTGTTTCACATTTTAACAAATATTGAAACCTTTAAAATATCTGATGCAGTTGACATCTTACGGAGTTCACAAAATGGACTTTTTTCTAATTTTAGCGCATAGTCTTAGTAAGTAGACGTTTTATTTTTTTTAAGTAGCTAAAAGTTCCCTTAATGCTTATCAAAATCTGTGTATTTAAATCATAATTTTAATTTAGTTTTGGAAAAGCTATGGATTTGACCTGTTATGGTTGAGATGCACCTGATTCAATATCATTTCATGAATTTGTTAAAAAAAAAAAAAAAATTGGCACTTACCAGTTCTTGAGCAGTATTCTCTCCTTTTTTGAAACCAGTAAGGCAGGGGTCTTAGTTAATCCTTTTCATCCCTGATTAAATTATGTAGAAATCTGACAGAGTTGTAAATTCTTGTCTGGGGCAAGGGTGTAAAATGTATATATATAAACGATTAAAATTTTTAATCAGATTAATCACAGGGTTGCTGTGGATTAATTTCGATTAATCACGATTAAATATCAT